>JAQPZY010001237.1:512500-672500 GCA_029931535.1 Margaritifera margaritifera
ATTTTCTTTTTTTTTTCTTTTTTTTATATGAGTTCGTCTAGTAATTTTAAATCATTTTTATTCCCGTGTCTCGCTGGTCGAGTGATTTTGAATTTGTTCTGCTGCCGTACACGAGCTGGTGATACACAAAATATGAGTGGTATGCTCATTTGTTTATATATATATATATATATATATATATATATATATATATATATATATATATATATATATATATATATATATACATATATATCTATATACATACATATACATATATATATACATATATATATATGTGTGTGTGTGTGTGTGCATGTGTGTGTGTGTGCTCTCGTACAGGGATACGAAATGGCGATACTCAAAAATGGTTTTGCTCTCTCTCTCTCTCTCTCTCTCTCTCTCTCTCTCTCTCTCTCTCTCTCTCTCTCTCTCTCTGGTATATCTATGAGATTAAACAATATAAAAACAAGATACATAATTCAATTAAATTCAGATACAATCAAATTAAACAGCCAGAACGGGACACATGATTCATACATATTGAAAGAACTAATAGGTTAAAGACAATGGGATGAAATATGGATAACAGTGTTCACTGAGTAAGTGTAGGTGTCACAAACTATTTTTTTCCTACAAAAAATCTTTCGTTAGTATTTATTTTTTGAACAAATTGAAAGGAAAGGGCAATTAAATCAATAATCGAAACAATTCCATTCTTTAGTAATTTTAGCATGTTCGGTTAAGTTGAGTTTTACTGCATTTTAAACTGTTTTTATTGGTAATGTTCGGAATAATCTGTGGCAATGTATTTCAATCTATTACACTGTTGTAATATATGTAAAATGGAATATATGCAAAAGTTTGTAGAGGACACACTATTTCCTTTAATTAGAACAAGCCTTTTTCTTGGAATTTTTAAACTTTTTTTGCCCTGTGATATGTGTCAATATCGAGTTTTCTCATTCTTTATCCATTAGTAATTTCGTTTAACAAAAAATAATAATAAATGCCCGTCGTGAAATTAGGTGGAGTATTCATAAGAGTACTGGGTATAATTAAGCACGTAGCCGGACTTTTATATTTATGATTAGCAACCTTAACTGCATTCGCAACTTCGAGGTCATATATTTTCCCATTCGCAACTTCGTGGTCAATCCTACGGATCATACCTCGAATGTATGTCGGTGGCTGCTAATCGAACTACTTCGGCTATTTACGCAAGAAGGATTGATTGACAAGTTACGAATGATCGAACTATTTTTTTTTTTTATTTCGGTCAATCCTACAATCAATCCAGTTGTAGAAATAGTCGAGATTGTCCGAATAGATTGGGTTTCTTTTAAAAAAATTTACAAACTAAATGTATGATTTTTCTTCTGTAAATGACGGCGCTAACATACATCTGAGGCATATAATTATTCACAGAAATAGCCCAGGTAGTTATATCTTCCTACCGATGATATTTATGTATCGCAGAAATACCCAAGGGGGTCCGATTGCCGTGAACGGTGTTGTGGTTCTTTTCGTCATTAGAAAATGGCGGATGACCTGCCGGATGGTTGGGAGAAGCGAGTTAGTCGATCGACGGGTAATTCACTATCCAACAAGTGACCAAGAACAAGAAAAGGGCTTGTTCTTTTCATGAATATATTTTGGCCACCTTTTCTCATTTCTTTAACTGTCATCTCGTTTGCTCGATTGTTTTTTCTAGCCTCGTTCAATCAGACCTCTCGCGTGGCTCTGCGAGATCATCGCCAAACGAGGGTCCGGTAAAAAAAAAAAAAAAAAACACAATAACACAGGTATGTAAACTAAGTGTGTATGCATTGACTTTTAACGGCACGTCGACACAACCCTGGCTATATGCACAGGCCTTTGAAACTCAATCACTGTAGTAAATAAAATGTCGAAATTTCTCAGAAAAAACGCAAAAAATATCAGAGATATCTAGTTTCAAATGTATGTTCTAGTATATGATGCCAGTAAAAGATGAATTCAAAAAATGTAAAGATAAGGGCTGAACGTTAATGTTTTTGCAGATCTATAATTATTCTGTATTTCTTCATGCCCTTTCTTGAACGCCAAGCGAGGATTTCCCCAAATTTGAAATTGTTTTTGTACCTATACGAAATACACCAAGCTTTAAATAGATAGCGACGTTTATTGCCTAGCAACAGACGACAACATACCAACAGTGGTTGGCGTTAAATTAATGTTAAAAGAGATAAATGGAGTCACTATATTGAAAGTTCACTTAAATGAGAAAAAAATCCTTTCACAGGATTAAAAGGAAATGTTGGCACCAATCTGTTTTTAAATAGGGAAGTTATCCCTCTTTGATAAGAAGAGTACTCAAGGGGAGTAAATATAGCTCAAATAAATTTATAAGGAATACAAAACTATGTCACAAGAGTCTTAATAGTCTGTTACATCAGCGAGAACAAGAAACATAATACGTCACAGTCAACATAATACGTCATTGTGACATCATGTTTGCATAAATGTAGACTGTTTAACTGAATGAACCACACCTGCATTGGCATCTGCTTACAAAGTGATGTTGCATCCTTTCAAGCCTGTAGTAAGTATGTCTGGATAAATTTTAAGATAGTGAGAAATGTCTTTGTAGTTTCACTTTAAAATTTTGTTATCAAAGCATCTTCTATCAGTAGCAGCAGTCAGTTCACATTTTACCTTTGTATGGCAGAGCTCTTGTGGAGTCCTTTGTATGGCAGAGCTCTTGTGGAGTCCTTTGTATGGCAGAGCTCTTGTGGAGTCCTTTGTATGGCAGAGCTCTTGTGGAGTCCTTTGTATGGCAGAGCTCTTGTGGAGACCTTTGTATGGCAGAGCTCTTGTGGAGACCTTTGTATGGCAGAGCTCTTGTGGAGACCTTTGTATGGCAGAGCTCTTGTGGAGACCTTTGTATGGCAGAGCTCTTGTGGAGACCTTTGTATGGCAGAGCTCTTGTGGAGACCTTTGTATGGCAGAGCTCTTGTGGAGACCTTTGTATGGCAGAGCTCTTGTGGAGACCTTTGTATGGCAGAGCTCTTGTGGAGACCTTTGTATGGCAGAGCTCTTGTGGAGTCATGCTGAAGTCCAGTTGAACAAGAAACATTTCTTTGCATATATGTTAATCAGTGTCAAGCTTGAATAATTTCCATCCTTAATTGTCTCCTGAAATAATCCATCCATGTTGGGGCATTCCATCAAATTGGAACTAGCAGGTAAAGATTTAAAAGTAACAGAGAGATTTGGAGGTGTTTCCCGAAAATGGGGTTCAGGGAGCAACAAAAGTAGCTGGTTGGTTAGGAAAATTAGACAGACAAATTATGCTGCTATCAGCTTGCAGGGAATGCCTGTATGACAGAACTTCCAAATCCTTATGGAAACAACACTCATAAATTTTCATCTTTTGTCAACACACCTACATACGGTAGCGATATCTTTCTTCCTTGGCTTGACACACTTAATTCCTATGATTTAGTATTACTCTTCCTGATTGGTCTGTTGAAGAAAAAGGGATTCACTGTGTAGCATGTGACTCTTGCTTCTGTTGGCTAACTTTAGCTAAAGGAATATGGCAAGTTTCAATAATTAAACCAGTCACAATTGTTGTTGGGTCATGTATAAACAAAAGACCCACGTGGATTTTTTACAGTTTCATACAGTTTATACACAGCATTAACAATAATCTGAACTATAATGATGTAAACTCAGATAAAGATAAAACATGGACAAGTTTGTGGTCAGAGGTGGCCAACATGTAGAAAGCTGACGGAAAACAAGACAGCATCCAAAAAGGAAAATTGTTCGATTATCTTTTATTAGCTGGTTTTAAATAGATTAAATAAGTGTGTAAACTTGTATAACACTTTTCCATTAACAGTACTTGTGAGTTAAAAGTATTGTGTGCAATTAGGACTAACTATATATCTAACAAAAGTTGTTAAGTCATTTTTATTATAGCAGTCTTGGGGGCAACTGAAGTAATTTACCAGACAACCAGAAAAATCAGCTGTGCAACCAGATTTTCAAAGCTGGTTACACAGGGACAACAATGGATTTTCAAACTTTTTCTACCCCTGATATCCTGATATAGTTTCACATAGTTTCACACAGATGTATGTATGTATGTGTGTGTGTGTGTATATATATATATATATATATATATATATATATATATATATATATATATATATATATATATATATATATATATATATATATATATATATATATATATATATATATATATATATCACTGTGCACATAACAGAGGTTCCAAAATGGCTGTATTCACTGGACATTACCAATAAATGAGCAGAAATGGCCAGTTGATAACTTTATATGTTGTACATTGGACATGAGGTTCATATAATTATCCCATGCACTTTTTGGGTCATTATGTTTTCTTGATTGTTTATACACTCTATAGCCACAAAGCACAAGACAAAAGGTGTGAAAGCTTACTGTATATCCTGGACTTAATCATTTATTTTACACAGGCAAACCTGCCCATGTGCATACAAAAAGAATTACAGTATAACAAATAGTAAACTGTAACATAAAGTATACAATCATGCAGCATATTTAAAAGTGACAATGACATTAGTCCATACCTGCCAACTAGACTGTAGTGATGGAATTTTCTGACTAATTTGGGCAAAGTTTTTGTTGCAGTGGAGGTCATCACATGTGGCCTTGGTTAGTGACGTGCTGTAATTATAAAAAAAATATATAACATTCTGTTTGGCTTTAGGTACAGATGGCTTTGTTTTGTTGTAATTTTAAATGAAAGGGAAAGAGAGATTAATCTAAAAGGTGATAAACATTAATTATTTATTGATACTGTGAAATAAAACTTTTCTGGCATTTTAAATAATAATAAATAATATCATAACAATCAAGCTATTACTTGATCAATGCAAATAACCCTTGTATTTTTATTCTATCTTGTTCCTGCTTATTACTTTATTAATAACGCCAATATGCCTGATGTATTTATTTTTTATTAATTTACTTGATTAGCTATCTAAAGTGCCCTTGTATTATCCCTCATGTCGACGTTGCCATCAATATCCAAACTTATAAAAGCATATGCATATGCAAATAACCCTAGTAATTTTATTCTATGTACAACCACACTACATCTCAGACATTATTTCTTCCTAAGTCTTAGGCAGCAGTTTGGAGTGGTATTTTTAGCAGCTAGCAAAGTGAGCTAACTTTTGTACATGTACATTAATTTTACATACTTGGTTAAGTTTTAGTTTTGTGTCTAGCTCAGGTTGTTTACACCCTGTATATATACTGTTAAACCTGGAATAATAAAACTTAGTAAGGGGATGCATCTTGATAAGTACTACACAAAGTAGGTCACTGTCACCCATATTTCATTGTTCACTGCCTTGGATTAAATTTTTTGTTTGAAGTTAATATCTCAAGCTCTATTCGTGCTAGAGTCATCAAACTAGATGATTGTATGGATCTCTGTACCACACCCTTACAGCAAAAGGTCACTGACCTACATTTCACAGGCTTAGATTATGTTTTTGCATTGAGCTCATGACCACATAGATTTTATGCACCCTGTATACATACTGTTATACCTGGAATCATGAAACTTAGGGAATGCAACTTGATGGTACTACACCCTTATCACAAAGGCAGGTCATTGTAACCCATATTTCATGCTTTACTTGGGTGTAATTTTGTGTTTTACATTTATTTTTCAAGCACTGTTCGTGCCAAAATCACCAAACTAGACGATTGTATGAAGCTCTGTTAGCAGCATGCCCTTACAGCAAAGAATGTCATCATGACCAACATTTCATCTTTGACTGGTTTAGGTTAGCTTTTGCATTTAGCTCATAGCCACATACGTTATTTTGCACCTTGTATAGATAGATACTGGTGTACCTAGAATCATTCAACTGGATGAGGGGATGCATCTTAATCACAAAAGGAGGTCACTGTAACCTATATTTAACTATTTGGTTCAGTTTTGTATTTTAAGTTTATTTCTCATACAACAATAGAAGGTAACTTTCCTACGTGTCACATTTTACTGGTATAGCTTAAATTGTTGTGTTTAGCTCATGATGACATATGATTTTTTAGCATGCTGTGTACACGCAGTCCTATCTGGAATCATGAAACTTTGTGAAGAGGGTGCATCTTGATAAGTTCTACTCCGTCATTACAGAATTAGGTCATTATGGTCCTTATTTCATGCATCACTAACTTTGGGTAAATGATGTTTAATGGTCATTTTTCAGGCACTGTTCATGCTAGAAATTGATGATAATATGCACAAGGATTTACAAATCCACTTGCCCGACTCCCGGGACAAGCTCTTATTTGGATCGGACAAGCTCAAGTTTCCAAGGGACTTGCAAGTCAAAAAAATTGATAAAGATAGGGAGAAAGGGGTCATATTCAATTCATAAAGATTCATGTTCTGTAAGTTTTTTACCCTGCGATCTTTAGTGTTTAGTTTTGCAATGTACCACATTTCATCTATCAATCTATCATATGTCAATTCCATCTTGTAGTCAATGCCAAGGTCAATCTTACATTTTCTTGTGCAGCATGATATATTAATGTGAATATTTACTATTTAAAGCACATTTTGACAAATAAGGAATAAATATTTATATTTGAACTTATCAGTTACATTTTAATTGTAATATTTGTATGTATATGGGATTTGCTGACTTCCAGGTCCTAACCTAGCTCCGGGCAGATTGTGAGCTTGCCAACTCTAAACAATCGGCTTGTCAAAGATTGTTTTGATGCATGTCGCCAATTTTATGGTGAGTAGGTGTTAATTGTTAATAATATAACTTATGAGAGTTCTTTGACAGGTGTGTTTGGAAATAAAAGGCACTTGTCTCTGACGATTAACCACCTGGAGGATTTTGTTCAAAGCATGATCAATGCACCAAAAATGTAGCACCCACAAGCAGTGTTTATGATATGTTGTTTACGTAATAATTACAGGAGACTGATACATACTTACTGCTTGGCAAACAATTAAATGGATAAAAATAAGTGTTCTCAATCTCAAAAGTTGGCTTGTCAAATATTTTGATGCATGTCGCTGATTTCAAGGTGACTAGAGATGATAACTGTTAAGTAAATGGATAAAAAAAGTGTTCACAAATCCCTCAGTTGTGAGCATACATAAATCATTACAAACAGTATAGCTTTCATTATTGTTGATTTAGTTGAAGAGTTGAGTCTGCTATCTTATCTAGGCACAAAAAAAGGAATTTCCTTAGAATATCCCATATTTTATTTTATCTTATTTTTTTACTCATGTTGGGATATTGTGTTTGGGGCAAGCCCAGAATTCCCAAGGGCAAGTTCAGTTTTCCAGTAAGCTTGCCAAGCTGACTTTCATCAAATTTGTAAATCCATGATGCATCTTTCTTAGTTCCACAATTGTTCACTGTAATATTTAATCTCACTGTATATATTTAATCTCACTGTATATATTTAATCTCACTGTATATATTTAATCTCACTATATATATTTAATCTTTTACTGGCTATGGTTAACAATTGTTGCATTTAACTTGTGGCCACACAAGGTCTTGGCATCCTGTATGCATACGGTCCTTCATAGAATTAGGATACTTGGTGAGCAAATGCATCTTGATAAGTACTATGCCCTTTATTGCAAAAAGAGCTCGCTGTTACCTATATTTCATCCTTAAGTATCTGTGTTGAAATTTTGTGTTTAAAGTTCATTTTTTGGTGCTGTTTATGTTAGAATCATTAAACATGATAATGAGATGCATCTTTGTTAGTGATACACCCTTACAACCAATGGTCACTGTGACCTACATTTTATGCTTTAACAGAAGGCCCTTTTCGATCAATGCAGTTCGAAGTAGAAGGAAATAAGTTTATTCAACAGTGAACTTTTCATATTAATGATTATTCATTGCAATGTGTCAGCACTAGTGTTGGGAATTGGCTGAAATGTAAAGATTGAGACTTGGTTCATCTTACGGTAACCAATAAACCATCGATATTGATCGGTTGGAGATATTTTCTATAGTTTTTCATGAACAATGTGATTTATGCATATTTGTATATACCTAGATAAATTCCTTGTATCCCATAAAGTTGAATGGTTTTCCAATGCACTGGACATCTGCCATGTTGTTAGCGCTTGAGTTGTGCTCAAGAAAGGAAGGCGACATTAACTGGAAGCTGTTATTCACATATATTACTTTTCCAGGAGGATTTTGTTCTGAAAAAGTCAGGCAGTTAAAAAAAGGAGAACATTAAATACATTTGATTATGGAAAATCATAATAGAATGCATAATGAAATTCATAATAGAATGCTTGGTCATTTTACTTTTTTCTACCAACCTTTGATTATTTTGTTTAGCCCCTACGAACTGAATGGAACCAGTCAGCAAACTTTTTGCATAAAACTTGTCATAGACCCGTAATTAATGCAACCAGACAAACATTGCTTATGTTTTAGGGTCATCTGGAGTGAATACAAATATTTTAGACCACATGAGACTTGTAGGTAAAGTACCGAGATCTAGCAGTTGACATCAAATTTGCCAAACATTATTGCAATATCACTGGACAGTTTTAAGAAAATATTTAGACATTTATTTAAGAAAAGCTGATTTGGGGCTGTGCTGCTCAGAATTGAATTGAAAAACAATGTTCTTGTAATGAAATTTAGTTTTGTCCATAAATTATTTTAAAATTTATATTTTTCTTTGCTGCTCACTCAACCATACCACATATGGTATGGATTACATTTTTGCCTTTCATAAACTTGTCTGCCTAAAATATGGGTTATTATATTCTTGTCCATATGGGATCAAATTATGGAAATAATGAGTGGTGTCGATTGAAGAAAAATACTTTAACTTGAATATTTAAAAATGTAGTACTAATATTGACTTTACATTATCCATTGTAATCTCAGCAATTGAAAGGAGTACAATTAAAACTAATGTTTGATGACAGCAAGGTAAAACATCAAAAATACATTTTCAAGGTCATTTTGAAAAAAGAAAAAAACTGTCAGAAACAATGAAAATTATGATCAGAATTACATAGTACCATTGTTTAATACCAACAGAGAACAATAACAAATATTAGGTAGGCAGAATTTACTACAACACCGTTTGACCCAGAGAAGGTAAGTGTTGCATCCTACACGTGGTTAGTAGAGTCTATTTCAAGTTCGTTTTTATGTATATATTTGTATCTATTTGCAATATCATGGATGCAGAAAGGTCAATTAAACCTGCTTCTTTTTTTAATGACAAATTGGTTTACAACGGTATCTTTGGTAAATTAAGGAAAGAGTGATATTTACCTGCAGTTCGCGGCCTAACTGGCTCTGCAGCTAATCGTCGGTCAAAAGTAATGCTGCACCATAGTATCACATTGTCTCGCATTAACAAAACTATATACTGAATAATTATTTTACCTGAACAAAAATATACTCAACAAGTATAAGAGACTTTGTTCATTTACACTTATTTTTAAACAAACATATAATTTTGTTCATGATGTCAATGAACAGTACTAAGTAACGTTATCCGGGAGTCCTCGGTTTTGACGCATTTGAACGCTTACTTTAACCTTTTCTGAAATATACTTCATTCATAGTGATACCTCTCACTTCATTTGAAACATTAGTTATTTGAGTAAAGCATGCATGTCAAATGTTAATTATGTATTCCCTTGTACTCTTCTTGGCATGTTACAACCAGACGGCCCCATGTGAGAAAGTTTGTGTATTACGGTAGAATAATTAACAACAATCGGATAGCCCGACGCCCATGGCCGCTCAAAATCTAACTTGGGCCACTACAATATTCTAAGTGAGTTGCCCGTCGGGATTGTCAAAAGAAAGGGTTATCAAATTTGCTTGAAAGAAGCCTTGAGTGTTCCGACTAAATGCTACATTTTCAGTTTAATATTCTTGAAAGTCACTGGTAAATTATTAAATTTCAACTCCCAGCTGGGGCTCCATTTGTAGCTCTGTCCACCATAACAAGATCGTCAGCTTAATTGTATAGAAATCTATAAATTTTGTGTACAAATCAAAGCATGTGATAGAATAATGGGGAACTATACTATTTCTGTTCTCTGTATTTTATTATTTACCTATAATTTAACGCTTACTTGTCCTGCATAAATGATAATGTTCACCCTGACTTTGTACTACATCACCTGTTAAATATATAGAGTGGTAACAATGCAGTTGTTTGATAATTAAGCTAGAGGGTTAGGGATTTATAAAATCCTCCAGTACAATGTTCTTCACCCTAAAGGAAATGAGATAATTACATTGTATTGTCAAAGAGTATGTAGCCACTGGTTCTGTTGATATACAGACTGATTATTTTCTGTAATTGTGACACGTCCACAGCACTATAACCTGAACTAATTACAAAACTTTAAGCTATTGTTTTTACTGATTGATGTACTAAAACACCAATGCCTCTCCCACTTCAATTTTATTTTAAACATTGATATGGAAACGTGGAGATATTTGTAGCATTCAGAAAACAAAACTACTGAGTACTGGTTTACATCAGGACCTAAAGAAAACATTACTTTTAATTAAATCGGATCAGAACAAAATTTTAGTAGACATGGTCGCACTTTTTTTTTTTCTCGGTAGTTCACTGTTTTGAGAATCAAATGCACATACAATTAATCGGTTTAAAGCATTTATATATTTTTTGGTTATAGTAGTTTCAACATTATCATTATGTCAAAATAATAGTAAACAAATATGGCCTGTTAAGCAAATGGATTTTGAGTCGGGGCAAGTGATTTTTTTAAAACCCCTTGTCTTGGGTCTGTCTGGAAAAAAAGTTCTTTGAGCACTGATTATGTCACTCAGTTTGATGCACTTCACATGAATCTACCTCTTCCTGTTACAGTGTTGTACATATGATGCAAAACAAAAATATATTGCACAGCAACATCAATAGCACATTTAAAACTCAAGTTTATTGCAAAAATCACATAAAAAAAACTTTATTTAGCATTCCTAAAGCTTTTCTTATTTTTATCATAATTTTGGTTTTTGGAGAGATTTCTACTCAAAAGCTGAAAGAAACAAATTGTGGAAAAATCATGGTGATATAAGAAAATTGTTGTAAGCAAAAAATATTAGATTTAGCTGATGAGCTAATAAAACTTAATTGTGATATGCAGAACATCAATCTCATTGAATACTATTTTTTGGAACTTGAAAACTTTCTTGCATTCTTCATAACTCATTTCTCTAGAAGTGCAAATAATCATGGACAAAAGACATGAAGTCCTGTTGCTGTCACATATTGAGTACCGGTAGATCAATGGATGCCTATTATGGCAGGAAGTTGATTTGCTCCATTAGAGTAGCTGGTAAGGAATTTTATAAGGGATTTCTGATTGCAAAAAAGAGAATTAATGAAAAGTGTGTTTTCTTCATGGTATGTATCTTTGTTTCAGTTCACAACTGAAAATGATATGATTTTCAACAGAATTTTTTGTCCATATGAATCGGTGTTGACCAGTATAAGCAAATGTTGTGGTTACGACTTCACTGAGAGATGCATTCTCTCAAGAACTGGGAGTTTATGGCACAGTGTCAAAACAAAGCATGAAAACGGAGGACAGAATGATATAAAAAGATTCATTCGATAACTGGTATGGCGAGGCTAATCATCATACCACTAGTCAACACATCAGACTTTTAGAACAAAATGTGCATAGTCTAGGCCCCAATTAAAACTACGAAAAAAATACTAACAACAACAGCTGACTATTATTATCATCCTCTAGCACTTGTGTGAGGACCTTATCAAATAAAACCTTACCGTCCGACTTGAACGAAAATGTCTCTCAATGAAGTATTATGCATTTTCAAGGTAACAAGTCCGCTTGTTGTCAGTTAATAAAAATTTTAAAAACTGGAGAATAAAATACTTCTGTTGGTGAAATTCTGTTGTATAGTTTTCTCAAATAAATAATTGCACAATATAAGTTTAAGGAGATGGGTCTGCATGATTACAGATAATGAAGGCACGATAACATGTCTTTGAAAGCTGGGAGAATTGGCTGAATTAGCCAAGATAGCTGAAGTGGTACAGTGCAAATCTAGAGTTTGGAAGGTTCTGGGTTCGAAGCCAGTCTGGCTGCAAATTTTTCCCCTGTGATATTTGGTAGCTGCATTGGGATCACACAGTATAGAACTGTCATACATGTAAAGATCTAGACTTTCAGCCAAAGAACGTAGGTCCGTGTGATTATGGATAATGGAGACATGTGGACATATCTTCAAAAAGGAGGGGGAATAAGTCAAATGAATGGGTCGGTTGCATCAGCTCGTATAGCTAAATGGTAGAGCATCCGTCTAGGGTTAGGGAGGTTATATTATTCGTCTTCATGGATGCTTTTCAATCCATGTTGCAAGTCCTTATATTATCTGTCACATGAGTGAGAAACTGTATGATGCAGGCAACATTGTGACCCTGGACTGATATTTTAAAAATCAGCAAAACATGATAAAGAGCATTTGCTCAATACTGGACCATATAATTTTGTCCATTCTGGGCAAGTGTTCTTTGCATAGATGAGAAATATTTGAGATTTTATAAAGGGCATTCTAAGTCCAGATGTCCTTTATGAGCAGGTAACCAGTATATGGATGTACTGCTATGATGGGTTCTGTTGTGTTGTATATAAAAAAAAATGCTCTATCTTTTTGTTTTCGCAGGAAAGGAGTATTATCTGAACATCTATACAAAAGAAAGCCAGTGGGATAAGCCAACAATGGAAGCCGAACATTCAGCAGCAGACACAGTCCAGTGTTCACATTTGCTGGTAAAACACAGAGAGTCCAGAAGGCCATCATCATGGCGCGAGGAAAATATCACTCGGAGCAAAGAAGATGCCCTGAAAATTCTGAAAGGTAAATTAAAAAGTTGTTTTAATGGCCTACAGTACAGCTCACATGATTTTTCGGAACCCACGCTTCGCGGTGGGGGTGGAGAGAGAGTGTAGATGATTAAGAAAAAAACCTCAATGATTACTCTGCGAGTTCTGATGAAGTTGCCGTGGCATCTTGTGGAGAATAGTCCTGCACACCACGCTTTCTAGTGGAGTCGCATCTGATCACAACTGCAGAGTGGACGTGGTCTGGATAATATGGGCATGGTTTACTGTTTATGACTCCTGCAAGCATGCTCTAAAGAGCTTGAGGGGGGGTGCACCGATTTATCTACATCATTATTCTTTTGTGGAGCAATTTGCCTACTTTTTGATACAGAAAAAAAAAAACTTAGTCATTCAGTTAATTATAAATATTTCCTTGTTCCAACGAAGATAATGTATGATACATAGTGACAAATCAAACTTTACATGATAATAACGTATTGACAATGCCTCGCAAACTGTATTAATACTACATTTTGCACAATGAATCTAATTTTTTTCTTAAGTCAGTGATATTGTACTCCCTGCAATGAAAAGAATGATAACCATCAAACTAATTAATAACAAAGCTGCAGTCATACCTGACTGAAGTGAAACAAAATCGCACAAGTTCCAATGGTTGCTTCATGCACGAGTTCTCATTCACATATTGTACGATTTCTTCTAACATCCAATCACGTAAATAAAGCATTATTAAGATTTCACATTGTTATTTATTTTAAACTGTACTTTTTTGCATTAATTACCAAAGTAGCGGTTTTTTAAAAATCACAAATGGTCCCAAAAGGTCATCCTAGATACATGTAGTTGACTCATGCAGTTTTCAAAGAGAAGTGCTCATGCGCAAACCAGTAACCTAGCACAAGAGAAGCCATCATCACTGCTTGTTTTCTTTGATATTGACATGTTAATTTCACGTGCGAACTGATAACCTAATAGTACAACAGCAGCTATTCTGCAGGTTTGTTGTCTTTGCTATTGAGTTAACAATAAACAGAGTACTCCGGGAAAAGTGATTCATATTGTACAACCACAGGCTATTCCATTGTTTGATTCTTGTAAAAGAAAAATCAGTGATAGAAAGAAAAACTAGTGAACTAATCAATACAGCTAGTATCAAATTTTTACATTTATCTGTTAATTTTCTTCCATTCCTTGCGTAAGTCACATTAGTTGTTTAAAATGGACAATGGTTTTGCCCCGAACTACTTACAACGATATAATTCGACCATTTGTTATTAACAACGAGACCTACAGCACTTGATCATTCGGCTCCCTTTCTGTAGAACTACCTTGTATCAAAATTAATTCCTGCCTTTTAAAATTTACCAACAGAAATTATAAGTAACCCACCAATACAAAATTTCAAAGCTTGCCTGAACCTCGATAAACATATATCCATTTGTTGTATGTAACTACTGTATATTTATATCACCAAGTAAACTTGAGCATCAGATGAAATTAACGTTTAACTATTTATTTTTCTGTTTGTTTTCCTATTGCATACTATGCATAATTCAGAAAAATTAGATGCAACATGCCCCCCTCCCTGCAGAAACCCAAGTGTGTGTGTATGTGTGAGTTGCACACTTTATCCACTCGGCCACAGTAACTCGAGCTGTAACGCAATTTACCACATACGGAAACACACTCAATAACCAAAGGCTCTAACAGTCACAAACAGGAAACTGCATACTTTAATGTCTGCATCAAAATAATTATAAGAATATATTTTGTTTTTATATTTTCTCCTAAGAAAAATGAGCAAATAATAGGA
Source organism: Margaritifera margaritifera (assembly GCA_029931535.1). Classification (NCBI taxonomy): domain Eukaryota; kingdom Metazoa; phylum Mollusca; class Bivalvia; order Unionida; family Margaritiferidae; genus Margaritifera; species Margaritifera margaritifera. The sequence goes on from JAQPZY010001237.1 coordinate 527,245, forward strand.
TACATGTGGAGACAATAGATCCATGCAAAATGCCCTAAATTTGTTGGAAATTAAAATCTCAGAACATCAGAGATTTAAGAATTATCCACATTATTTTTCATTTCGGTAATAAGTCAAGTTCAGATTAATTACTAACAATTATCAAACTTCCGTTGTTAATGGTGGGACCATAATTGCAGCTGTCAAGTACAACGTGCCAAGTCAGATGGCTTCGTGTGATAAAAATACACTGTTCCCAAGCTGAAACTGACATTATCCTTTGATTCAAACCCTTGTAAATATTTTACAACAGTGTTCACAATGGTTACTGCCTTGATTTCTGTCGAACATCCGCTGAAGTTAAGTCTTTATTAGGGAGAGACAATTGAATTTTCAAATGGGGGGGGGGGGTATAAATGCATGAAAACAATTGTCTTTCTCTGATTTGTTGTATAAAAAAGACATTATTCTGTTCCATATTTCACTTAAAATAAATTTATATTGTGATGAAAGAACAAAAAATATCCAGGTCAATAAAAACAAAACAACATTTAAGCCCGATACATTATATTCAGCCTCGTGACTGTGCTATTACTGCATAAGGACTAAGCACGTGGTTTGCATTTCAGTGTAAATTCAGTGTTTTTGTTTTGTTTGGGGTTTTTTTAAGCAGAAGCCGATGTCAATTTGGATTTTAATTGCCCATATCTAAGAGAATTACAGCACTTTCCTTTGGACCAAAATGATAAATTTATGCTGTTCAAGAAGCTCAACAAGGTGTGCTTTCTCATCAAGTCAGTGCATAAGTTCATATTTCTTTGAATAAATTAAAAGCATAAACTTATTGCAAAAGAAGTTGATCAACCTTTTAGAAACAGTAATGTATACTGAATAAACAAGACTTTTGAAATTATTTTTTTATTGTCCAAATATATGATCGAAATAAAGACGACTGATTCTTCCAGTGGTATCCAGTTGTAAATCACTCTTGCTGTCTAGGTCTTTCCATAAGTGGTCTTCATTCATTGGCTGTTCAAATGTCAATCAGTAATGTTGACCAGGCGCTTCCACGGTGGAGTTGACATTGGCATGCCTGTCGAGGCACCATGGTGATTTGTAGGTATTTATCCACCCAGCACGAAGTGTGGGGTTCCGAAAAATCACGTGAGTTGTACTGTATCATATCCCCATAAATTTAAACAAAATTGAATGTTTCTACAATACTCCTCAGTGATAAATGTTAATATAGTAAGGTCTGCCTTCAGTATCACCTCACTCAAGCAATCATCTGTCTTAGAAAGCTACATTTCAAAAGGTATATCAAAATATGATATATAAAAAAACTCTTTTGTGTAACTGTCTGTCTTAAGGTGCATAGTTTTCATTACCGAGAGGTGGCTGCTTAAGATAGGTTTGATTGTCATACATTTTGATGAAGAAGCTTGGTCTTTTCAAATTATAGCAATTATTCACAGCTGCACATTATTTGATATAGCTGTTATAGGATTATGATTCCTCCCACAGATATGTTGTGCCTTGCACTTCAAAAGTTTTTGATGGTAACAGCTGTCAAAGCACCTAAGACTAATTACTTTTATGGTTATATGTGTTTAACCATGGCAAAATGCATAAAATTTACAGAAAATGATGGTTTACTGCTAAGAAGTATTGGTGTTGTATTGTGCTATCAAAGTATACCAACACTGGCTGTTCACAAAGATCCATTCGTTCAGTGTAGTCCTGATATAAACAATAACTATAATGATTGCCATTCTTTAAAATTATTCTTAGTTTCTGTTTTTGATATTGAATGATTAATTTGAGAAGGATAAGATTTTGTTTGATATAGGAATGTATTAAAAAGAGTAGTTTCATATATCAGGAGTTAGTCACAGGTACTGTATATACTTGCATATAAGTGGAGTCCAACTGCAAACATAGACCCTGATCTGCCATTGCATAATGTGCCATCAGATCAGGGTCTATATTGTGTGTTCTACTGATTACTCCTTACAAGTTGCATAGACCCAGATTTGCCAGCACATTATACGGCAGCAGATGTGGGTCTGTGCAGTTTGCAGTTGGACTTGACTTAAAAGCGAGTATATATGGTATATTTTCAAAGAATCGATAGTGTTTGTAAGCCATAGAACAACTGTCAGTCACCTGCCTCTGTTGTGATGTTATGATTACCTGATGCATTTTTGTTCGCTGTATACATATGAAGTTTGTTCTAGCTCAGGCATGTGCAACTTATAGGCCTACACCCTGGTTTTATCTGGATACATTTACATCATATGGGTACATTTAAAAATCGCTATTGAACCCGTGCCCTGGAGGACGTTGCACATACCTTTTCTAGTGCAGAGTCAATCAGTTACAGATGAAATGTGAAAAAAATGAATGTTTTGTTCCTGTTTAATTATTTTTGCTGCAGTCCTAGTCTTTTATGTATTCCTAACATTGTATATGTGGAATTCTATATACGAATTTATTTAATTGGGTATTTTACTCCCTGGTTTAGAACTAATTTTGTTTGTTAAAATTCAGTGGGGTATTTGGTTAACACTGCAAAATATAGTGCTACAAGACTAAATCTTAATCATCAAGATGTTCATCATGCCTTTTGGAATGTGTCAAGTTGCTTAGTGACCAAGACTTGTTCAGGGTGCATTTGCTTATGTGGCTTTATTTGAGTGAGTCTTCTCACAATGATCAAGTACTGTTATTTCAAACATGCATGAAACATGTGGTATTTGAACTGATATACTAGTTTATATTGATCAAACACGCCATTATACAACATGGACTGCTCTTATGGCAGGAACTATACTCTACAAAGTTTTGGACTCAATGCTTAAGATTACCGTATTTTCCGCCCTATAAGTCGCTCCTGCGTATAAGTCGCGGGAGGAGGAAATCCAGATAATTTTGGAAAATTCAACAGATAAGTCGCTCCTGCGTATAAATCGCTCCTGCGCACTTACCGTAATCACGTCTTTGACACCGCCGGCCATTGCATGCGACTTGGTAATTTCCAACTTCGTGTAAGAAATATTATACAATTGTTTAAGAGTTATATAAAAGTCAGTATTACAATAGAAATAGAAAATAAAAGCAAATAAGATTTATAAGTAATATTTATTAAGTAAATAATAGCGCCACTGTTATTTGTTTACGTTGTCGCTAATCCGCGTCAGAAAAACCGTCAAAATCTTCGTCTTCCGTATCAATTACCGGTACTTTGAAGTTCTCTCCATGAAGCCAGTCTTGGCTTAATCCAGAGTTTAAAACTAGAGCAATCATCAGAGGAATTATTCATGCTATGGTTTTTTTTTTATAACAAGCCATTGCGAAACCAACCGAAAAAATGATTGTGTGTTTTTATAAACTACTATTGAAGTAAATTATGAAGCGCTACCAGAGGTCTTGGAAACGCTTTACAGTGACATAATTCGTTGTTTAAAATAACAAAATAACCCCAGTTCTGCATGCTGTATTTATTTGAGTACCGGTACATCAAAAGAACATGACGCAATAGCTGGGCGGCAAGTTCAAAGGACTTTGACTAGCAGCTTGGGTGGGAAAATGTGCTGAAATTTACAACGACTGAATTTAGAGACAGAAAGATTCTAAGATGTACATGCCGAATAATAAAGGAAATACAATGGCAATCATTATTTCAATATTTTTTTTATTTATTAATAACAACAAATTTTAACACATATATAACTAAATATTATTTGATTATTTAATTTGATAATCCTATAGTCTAATACTTACGTGTACCGTATGTAAGTTTCCAGCAATTGGCTTGCCGGTATACCGGTAGATGCATTTCGCTAAAGCACAGCATCACTGCGCATCAGTCACAGTCGTTAAAAAAGTTTATTTATCGTATAAGTCGCTCCTGCATATAAGTCGCACACGTCATTTTTAAGAAAAAAAACGAAAAAAAGTAGCGACTTATACCCCGGAAAATACGGTAAATTGTTTTTCATAATTAGAATGGATTTAAAAATTTCTTCAGGTGTTTTTAGTCAAATTGTCTTTGTAAAATATGCAGATACACTACCTATCTTGGGCTCTGGTATACAATTCCATTGGTAGTTTTTGTGTTTATAAACCGTAAGCTTAGCTGCCATTTGATAAAAGATTGCTCCAAGTTACAGAATGTGCTTTTCGAGGACCAGAAACAGCAGCTTTTGCCCATACCCAATTTTGTGGTGAAATTTTGCAGTTTCAGATGATTAAATTTGTTGAATTCATCACCCCAGACTTTGACCTAAAGCTTAACAAAGTTTTTACCACCTTAGTCTTGCACATTTGGGTTGATTTCTGTTGTGGAAAATTCTTGTCTGCTTTTTGCTTATTGGGTGTTGCATATATGAACGCTTGAAATAAATTATTGCAACATATGTGAATTAGTCAGCATGCAAAATTTCTGTATTTCAGAACAGCTTGCTGTTGGAACCATCTGTTAAAAAAAAATAAGTTAGCTTCTTGATGACTCCACCTTCTCGGTTAATAATGCTGGTAAAAACTGGCTCATATAATTTTACAATAGACCGAGAATTTTGCACAAATTCAGCAAAAATATCTGCCCACACCCCAGATTTGTATATACCACAAATCATGCATTTTTAACCAGTCTGATTGTTTTAAAAATGCATATATGCCTATTTTTTTTTTTTAAATTTTTTTTAGAACCACATGATACATGTAAGAGTTACCTCCCTTTCATTAACAACTCCATAATCTGTTGCAGGTTACAAAGCTGAAATTGTGTCAGGCAGAGCTTCGTTCGCCGACCTTGCATCCAGATACAGTGATTGCAGCTCTGCCAAACGTGGGGGTGACCTTGGTCCCTTTGGTCATGGACAGATGCAGAAACCATTTGAAGATGTGGCATTCAACTTGGAAATTGGTGAAATGAGTGAACCAGTCTGGACAGATTCAGGTGTTCACATCATTCTTCGAACTGGATAGGGTTATGAAGAACATGCACACAGTCTATTTCTTTTTCTGACCGCCTAAATGAAGGCACGTTTCTTCAATGTGCCAACGTCTACTGTGTCAGAATGTCATAACATGCCCAGAAATCATTGAGGGTTGGTAGAAGAGCAAAATCAGTTTTGTGAATCATGTTTTCACTAGCATTAACAAAAGTTAATGTTATTTTTCATAATTTATTTTGAGTAGTTGATCTACACAGAAAAATTAGTTGCAACTTCCAATAACTTTTTCTTCTTCTTACTGAAACATTTATTTGTGAAACATTTTTTGGATATATCATTGAGCTGTCAATGTGAATTCTTGTATGTATTTCGATCACTTCTCCATGTTGTTTAGTCTGCAATACTTTTGATTTATATATAGAAAATGATGGTTATATTGTCCAATTTAGAAATGCTTTATAGGAGTGTTAAAATTATATATTTTAAACATGTCATATCCCATTCCAGTATCATGAAAACTGTTTACCTTCGTGTAATGGAGAAATGTGACCTAAGCAAGAGGAAACAAAAGATTACATACAGTGTAATTCCTTGCTTAAATATCACTCTACCACAAAATGTATGCTAGTTTCCCTGTGCCAAATTATTTCACTGTCTGGCTGACTGACTTCTTTCACTGCATCCATGCTGTGCCGACCTTTTCGCTTAAGTGTGTACAGTGTGATGCATGTCCATGATAATGAACAAACTTCAATTCACCCTAGCGTATATACATTTTATCCTGTCTGCATGATGGTATTGTTTTCACCCCACCCCCCTTTTTAATTACTCTTGTGTGCAATTGTACAACATTTTTTCTTCACTGTTCTTCCTAGAGGGAGCAACAAAATCAGCTCATTCTGTTATCACATTTTAGGATTTTTTAGCTGTTGCTCATGATTGTTGAATAGAACTTTAAAATTTCATTGTGTCAATTAACATTGACATATCTATTCTGTCTGATATTTAGTGTCAAAAATGTGTTCATATACAGATTATGTTCTGTTTTCTTTTCTTTTCAATTATGTCCTCATGATAGAATTTGCTTAATTCATATACATGGTATTTGTAGTTACATGCAAGTTCGTCATCAATTGTCAATCAAAGAATTTGAGACAGTTGGGATATCTCCCTTTTCTTCATTTGAATGTTTCTTTTACTGAATGACTAAAAATGCAACAGATACAAGTAGGAGACATTTTTCTCAGATACCAAAGACATTCAGATCTTAAAATTTTACACTAAATGTGTATGCAATGACAATTTGTTTCTTTCATCACTAGTCAGAATGATAATTTTTCTAGGATCCCACTAAAAATTTCCACTGGTAGCCAAATTAAATTTTTTAGCTCTACTGGTCATGGACCAGAATAGCTTTTGCGATGGCCTCTCATATGGCATCCATCCTATTGGGAGGATTTTCATGAAACTTCAAAAAAATGCACTAATCCAAGGTTTAGTTTGGCCCTAAGTGAAAACATCTGTCAGGCATGCAATGTGGCCACCATGGCAGCTATTTTGAAAATCTCGTTATGGCTACTACTCCTGAATTGAGGTCCTGTTGACATAGGTTTCTCTAAAAGACCTTGTATGAGGTCTAGTTGGTCATAAATGAAAATGGTGCCAATCTGACATCCAGTATGGCTGCCACATTGGCCATCTTGAAAATCTTATCTCTACTACTACCGAATGGATGGTTGTATCAACATTGATTTAGGGGATTTCACTAAAAGACTTCTAATGGATGGTTGTATCAACATGGGTTTAGGGGATTTCACCAAATGACTTCTTATGAATGGTCATATTGACATGGGATTTTATTTCAAGACTTCTGTCTAGTTGGTCCTGAATGAATATGGTATAGATCTGACATCCAGTACAGCTGCCATGGTGGCCATCTTGAATATCTTGTTATCATCACCACACTTTCAGAATGGACGGTTTTATCAACATGAATTTTGACTGAAAGACTATATGATCTCAGGTTGGTCCAGAATAAAATTATTGCATCTTAGACATCCAATATGGCCATAAAGACCATCTTGAAAATCTTGTTATCACTACTCCCCCTGAATGGATGGTCTTTCATCGTGGGATTTTCACTAAAAGACTTCTTATGATGCCTAGTTGGTTCCAAATGAAGATAGAGCCTGACTGACATCCAGAATGACCGCCATGGCATCCAGCTGCAAGTTCTTGTTATCTCTACTCCTCCTGCATGGATTGTTGTATAAACATGGGGTTTTCACTAAAGGACTTCTTGTGATGTCTAGTTGGTGCTAAATGAAATGGTACCAATCTGTTGTCCAATATGGCCAGTTTGAAAATCTCTTTATCAATACTCCTGAATAGATGGTCATATTTGCATGGGGTTTTCACTAAAAGACCTCTGATATCTATGTGGCACTAAATGAAATTGTTGCCGATCTGATGTCCAACATTGCTCTGAAATCTTGTTATAGCTCCTTACTAGATTTTTATCATTTAACCAAGTTTATAGATACATCTGAAGAACACCTTGAATGATAACTCTTCAATAACTTTTTTTTTCTTCCCAAAAATATTACTTATAGAGTTAAGTAAAACTTGGCATGTGGTTAAATTTTGACATTGTCTGGGACAAGTTCATTGATCTTCTATCCATGATATCAGGTTCAAGGTCAATGGCCATGACAAAGAATTTTGTATTGTACTTGCTGGTATACTGTGAACATGTTAACTCAAACATAAGAAAATAGTTTTGTTACCAAATTTGATATTTTGAAGTTTCCTAAGAACATCAGAGATGGTTTAAATAATCAGAGAATAAAAAGAAGAAACATGCATACCTTGGATACATTTAAATTTTTTTTGCCCAGTAGAACATGTCTCTTAGTGGGACTCTTATTTTGATAATCACACTAATGCTTGAACATCTTTAAAGTCGTTGCATTATCAAAGTCATTCAGTATCTTTTTCCCAGCTGTCCTTGTCAATGTTTCCTTTACTATTGATGTGCAACATTCATGTTAATGCTTTATTTTTATTGACCAAGTACTAAAAATTTTATATGAGAGGTAATACTGTATATACTCGCTTGTAAGTAGAGTCCAACTGCAAACTGCACGGACCCAGATCTGTCGTCACATAATGCACTGGCAGATCTGGGTCGATGCAGTTTGTTATGAGTAATCAGTAGAACAAACAACATAGAACCCTGATCTGCCGGAGTATTATGCGGTTAAGATCAGGGTCTATTTTGTTTACAGTTTGACTGGACTTTTAGCGAGTATATAAGGTACATAACTGCAAAATGAACCTGTAATTCCCATATTTCTTTGAGATAGAAGAGAAACAGGTTACTGTTATTGGATCTGATTTGCCTGGTTCTTTCCAGTGAAAGTTGCAGAATTTTAGAATTTTGTGAATCTGAAAGAATGCCTCAATTTTCTTTATGGATCAATAAATATGAAATTTTATTAGAAATGTATGATCTTTTTTATATCATAATGTTTCATCGCCATAACTGAATTTTATCTCAAATGCAGTATTCTAAATAATGACATCAGAACCTTTGAATGATAGCAAGTATTACAAGAGACCATCAAACATGGAGTCTCACTTGTGAATGAGGATGCAGCTTACACAGCCCTGATGGGAATCCTTTGAAGGCATATATTACACACAAGTTTTAGTTGAAAATAGCCACTGATGTAAAACATATGCAACTTTTAGAAACTTTTCCAGAAAGATTTTGTGGAGTTGTAGCCTATGTGTGACTCAGCACTTTGTCCTTCAATTTCATTTCTGCTCAATTTTGAAGGTACTTTATGAGTTGAAATAAAATTTGGTTTGAAGCTTGATGTTAGGAAGACCTGGGTCAAGTTCAGTTGTTACCATTTTCTAACAAAAAATTGTATAGTGTTATGGCACCTGTTTGACTAAGAACTTTGCCTTTCAGTTTTATTTCTGCTTTGTAGTTTTTGAAGGAGTTCATGGATTGAAATCAAATTTGGTACTAAGAAGCCCTAGGTCAAGTTTAAATATTACCATTTTCCAGCAAAGTTTTATGGAGTTTTTGCCCCTGTTTGACATAGAATCTTGCCCTTCAAGTCCCATTCAGTAACCTTTGAAGCACTTTATGAATTAAAATCAACTTTAGTATGAAGCTTTTATTTCAGAAGACATCGGTAGAGTTTGAATTTTACTGCTCTGGGTGGCAGAGTGGTCTGAGGCACTCACATTTACAGTTCACTTACATCTCACCTATGTCCGTGTAAGTTCGAGTCTTGGCTCAACCAGTGTGGGTATGTGAGAAAGTTTGCAAGTACCTTCCGATGGGTTGGTGGTTCTTCCCAGGCTCTTCCTGCACCAAACATACTGGCCACCATGTATGGCCTATCGTGTGCTAAATATGACATTAAACCTCACAAATAAAATCATTTAGTGGTCCAGCAAAACATTGTGGGGGTTATGTTTAACTTAGAACTTTGTCATTTAATTGCATCATACTGATGGTGTCATCCATGGCATATAGACACATTTCTAGTTTTTCCACCATTTTGGCAGCGCATTATGCTCTGATCCTGTCTGTCAAAAAACTTTTCCTCCTTTTTCTGCATGATAATTTCAGTTCTAAAGCACATGCCTTCACCAGATTTTGTGGATAGCTTGCACTTGGAGTAAGAAAGAAGCCTATCTATTGTGGTATCCAACGGTCAAGATCACTGTGACTGAAAGAAGAATAATGGTTTTTGCACAATAACATTACCTCTACATCACATACTTGACAAAAATGTTGTGGATTGCTTGCACTTGGGACAAAGAAGTCTATCGTTTTGACGGTCTAAAGTCCAGGTCACTGACTGAAAGAAATATGGTTTCTGCACAAAAATTTCAGTTCTCGACCATGTGACTTCTCTAAAGTTTGTGGATGACATGCACACCGGGTGAGAAAGAAGTCTATTGATTTTGGGGTCAAAGGTCGAGGTCACAGACTAAAAGAAGAAAAATGGTTTCTTCTCAATAACTTGAGTTCTATATCACAGACCTGGGCTAAACTTTGTGGGTGCTTTCACTTAAAGATAGATGTCCATTAATTTGAGGGTCAAAGGTCAAGGTTGCTGTGACAGTGAAAAAAAGAAAGGTTTTTGCATAATAATTTAAGTTCAAAGGACACGGTCATTGTGGCTCAAAGAAAAATGGGTTTGGCAGAATAACTCTTATTCTAGAGTAAGTTACTTGACCAAACTTTGAGGAGGGCTTGCACTTGTAGTAATTAAGCAACCTATAGATTCTTGTCTCAAGAGGTCTGAGGTTACAGTAATGGTAAGTCAATAACAAAATGTTTCTGTACAGTAACTTCAGTTTAAGACTGCATACCTTGACCAAAGGTCCATGTCGTTTACACAAGCATGTATCTAAGTAATTATTTCGAGAAGTTGTGAACTTTTTTTATTTCTCCTAACTCTCAGATTCTGATGCCATATTTGATTGTGCATCGGCATCATTTGAACTAACCTGAAAGACATTCATTCCAGCATTGTTGTCAAATATGGTCCAATTCTTTTGAGCACTTTAAGAGTTGTTCAACAGATGCTCTAACTGCTGCCAAATTTGATGGCACCATCTGTACAAACATTGAAGGCTTTCATGCCAGGATTTTTCTGTTAAATTTGTTTGAAATTGGTCCAATGATTTTGGAAAAGAAGTTGCAAAAAAGAAGAGAAAAGCTACCATGGGCACAAGAAGGATTAGACATATGCTCACCTTATGGCCAGGTGAGCTAATGAAAGATTAAATATAATACAGTCAACTCTTGATACAGTAACATTCATTACAATGAAATATTTGGATTCCAACCGAAAATTTATGGGAAAAAAAGTGTTCAATGGAAGATTTGATTTTTGTAATGGAATATTTACCTTCAAACTTGGTAACCAGCATGCATATTTTCTTTAATATTGTTCTGGACAATGACACTGTCACTCCTTGGAATTCTTTTGTTTTTTCTGGAGATATATTGGAGGATAGTTTGAAACCTTTTATTCCTAGGAAAACAAGATTTAAAGGTAGGAAAATATGTAGGAGACATTACAGTCCATTACAATATATTAGATATTGAGTATAGGTTTATGTCCGAGTCATTACAATATATTAGATATTTAGTATAGGTTTATGTCCGAGTCATTACAATATATTAGATATTTAGTATAGGTTTATGTCAGAGTCATTACAATATATTAGATATTTAGTATAGATTTATGTCCGAGTCATTACAATATATTAGATATTTAGTATAGGTTTATGTCCAAGTCATTACAATATATTAGATATTTAGTATAGGTTTATGTCCGAGTCATTACAATATATTAGATATTTAGTATAGGTTTATGTCCGAGTCATTACAGTATATTAGATATTTAGTATAGGTTTATGTCAGAGTCATTACAATATATTAGATTTTTAGTATAGGTTTATGTCAGAGTCATTACAATATATTAGATTTTTAGTATAGGTTTATGTCCAAGTCATTACAATATATTAGATATTTAGTATAGGTTTAGGTATGAGTCATTACAATATATTAGACATGTTTGATTTTTAGTATAGGTTTATGTCCGAGTCATTACAATATATTAGATATTTAGTATAGGTTTATGTCAGAGTCATTACAATATATTAGATATTTAGTATAGGTTTAGGTACGAGTCATTACAATATATTAGATATTTAGTATAGGTTTAGGTACAAGTCATTACAATATATTAGATATTTAGTATAGGTTTATGTCCAAGCCATTACAATATATTAGATATTTAGTATAGGTTTAGGTACGAGTCATTACAATATATTAGACATGTTTGATATTTAGTATAGGTTTATATCAGAGTCATTACAATATATTAGATATTTAGTATAGGTTTATGTCAGAGTCATTACAATATATTAGATTTTTAGTATAGGTTTATGTCCAAGTCATTACAATATATTAGATATTTAGTATAGATTTATGTCCAAGTCATTACAATATATTAGATATTTAGTATAGGTTTATGTCCGAGTCATTACAATATATTAGATATTTAGTATAGGTTTATGTCCGAGTCATTACAATATATTAGATATTTAGTATAGATTTATGTCCAAGTCATTACAATATATTAGATATTTAGTATAGATTTATGTCCAAGTCATTACAATATATTAGATATTTAGTATAGGTTTATGTCCGAGTCATTACAATATATTAGATATTTAGTATAGGTTTATGTCAGAGTCATTACAATATATTAGATATTTAGTATAGGTTTAGGTATGAGTCATTACAATATATTAGATATTTAGTATAGGTTTAGGTACAAGTCATTACAATATATTAGATATTTAGTATAGGTTTATGTCCAAGCCATTACAATATATTAGATATTTAGTATAGGTTTAGGTACGAGTCATTACAATATATTAGACATGTTTGATATTTAGTATAGGTTTATATCAGAGTCATTACAATATATTAGATATTTAGTATAGGTTTATGTCAGAGTCATTACAATATATTAGATTTTTAGTATAGGTTTATGTCCAAGTCATTACAATATATTAGATATTTAGTATAGATTTATGTCCAAGTCATTACAATATATTAGATATTTAGTATAGGTTTATGTCCGAGTCATTACAATATATTAGATATTTAGTATAGGTTTATGTCAGAGTCATTACAATATATTAGATATTTAGTATGGGTTTATGTCCGAGTCATTACAATATATTAGATATTTAGTATAGGTTTATGTCAGAGTCATTACAATATATTAGATATTTAGTATGGGTTTAGGTATGAGTCATTACAATATATTAGATATTTAGTATGGGTTTAGGTATGAGTCATTACAATATATTAGATATTTAGTATGGGTTTAGGTATGAGTCATTACAATATATTAGATATTTAGTATAGGTTTATATCAGAGTCATTACAATATATTAGATATTTAGTATAGGTTTATGTCAGAGTCATTACAATATATTAGATTTTTAGTATAGGTTTATGTCCAAGTCATTACAATATATTAGATATTTAGTATAGATTTATGTCCAAGTCATTACAATATATTAGATATTTAGTATAGGTTTATGTCCGAGTCATTACAATATATTAGATATTTAGTATAGGTTTATGTCCAAGTCATTACAATATATTAGATATTTAGTATAGGTTTATGTCCGAGTCATTACAATATATTAGATATTTAGTATAGGTTTATGTCCGAGTCATTACAATATATTAGATATTTAGTATGGGTTTAGGTAAGAGTCATTACAATATATTAGATATTTAGTATAGGTTTATGTCCGAGTCATTACAATATATTAGATATTTAGTATAGGTTTATGTCAGAGTCATTACAATATATTAGATATTTAGTATGGGTTTAGGTAAGAGTCATTACAATATATTAGATATTTAGTATAGGTTTATGTCCGAGTCATTACAATATATTAGATATTTAGTATGGGTTTAGGTAAGAGTCATTACAATATATTAGATATTTAGTATAGGTTTATGTCCGAGTCATTACAATATATTAGATATTTAGTATGGGTTTAGGTATGAGTCATTACAATATATTAGATATTTAGTATAGGTTTATGTCCGAGTCATTACAATATATTAGATATTTAGTATGGGTTTAGGTATGAGTCATTACAATATATTAGATATTTAGTATGGGTTTAGGTATGAGTCATTACAATATATTAGATATTTAGTATAGGTTTATGTCCAAGTCATTACAATATATTAGACATGTTTGATATTTAGTATAGGTTTATATCTGAGTCATTTTTTTTTTTTCTTGTGTTATAATTGCTGTTTTGCCAATGACACAACAAGGATGATAACTCCTTGAAATTAAATGAATGCAGATTGTTACAACAGCAGATTTGTAACTAAGTCAAAGTCACTGGCAACGAACTTAATTGTTGTAATGAGAATTGACTGTATTAATAAAAACATAATTTTGTCTGGAAACAAGTCAACTCTCACAGTTCTAATATGGATTTTATTTAAACAAATTATAATGTTTCAGTGCCATGGTATTACATTTTTATTTACATCAGAATGAATTTGTAGTTGCCGCAAAGTGTTCTTGAAAGAGTTCTTACATATCAGGAGCTGCAGTGGCTCAGTGGTTAGCATGTAAAACTCGTGACTGAAAGGTTGCAGGTTGGAATCCGACCATCGGGTCAGCAACTGTCATGTGTCCTTGGGCCAAGCAATTTACTCCAATTCCCTCCACACTAAGTAACCTACTTGTGTTGATGTGCTATAAAAGACCAAATCAAACCTATCGCGCACATTATATTAGTGATAACACCACAGTCGACACTGCCAGAAAAGTGTAATAGTTAACTATATCATAAGAATGCTTTCAAGGCAAATTAAAATACATTTTTTTATTCTTTTTTATTTTGTTGCACAATACAAAACAATTGGTGAATATAAAACAAAAACAAGAGTTTGTTGGGCAAAAAGAATTTCCAGGAATTCAAGATAAGACTATTTCTTCCTTTTAACTATTGAATGTTGAAACCATCTCAAATTCGCTGCTGCGGTACACATACTCAATGTCAGCTTGGCGCCATTTTCATTTAGGACAAAGTATACATCATTAGAAGTCTTTTGTTGAAAACCCCATGTCATCATGATCATCCATTCAGGAGAAGTAGTGACAAGATTTTTAAGATGGTTGTCGTGGCAGATATATTGGGCATACAACAGGCACCATTTTCATTTAGGTCTTGGTGAAACCCATTTCATAATGATCATCCATTCATGGGGAGAAGTGACAAGATTTTTAAGAGTTGTCATGGCAGCCATATTGGATGTACGGCTTTCACCATTTTCATTTAGGACCAACTAGGTATCATAAGAAGTCTATTGGTGAAAACCCCATGTTGATATAGTCATCCATTTGGACAGGAGTAGAGACAATACTTTCAAGATATGACTTTCCATTTTGGGGAAGCAGCAATAAGATTTTCAAGATGGCTGCTGTGGCAGCCATATTGATCAGATCGGCAATATTTTCATTTTTCATTTAAGACTAACTGGGCATCATAAGAAGTCTTCTGGTGAAAATCCCACATCAATATGACTTTCTGTTCAAGTAGAGTTGTGATAACAAGATTTTTAAGATGGCTGCCATGATGGCCAAATTGGATGCTAGATCGGCAATATTTTCACTTAGGACCAGCTTTCAGTGAAAACTATATGTTGATATGACCATCCATTCAGGAGGAGTAGCAAAACAAGATTTTCAAGATGCTGCTGTGGTGGCTATATTGGACGTCAGATTGGCACCTTTTTCATTTAAGACCATCTAGACATCATAAAAAGTCTTTTAGTGACAACCCCATGTTGATATGACCATCAATGTAGAAGAAGTAGTGATAACAAGATTTTCAAGATGGCTACTGTGGCAGCAATATTGGACAACAGATCGGCACCATTTTCATTTAGGACCAACGACTTCATAAGTCTTTTGGTGAAAACCCCATGTTGATATGACCATCCATTCAGAAGGAGTAGCAATAACAAGATCTTCCATATGGATGCAATGGCAGCCATATTGGATGTCCGAGCAGCACCATTTTCAATTAGGACCAACTAGACCTTGGGATGAATATGTGTGTAAAGTTTCAAGGCAATCCTCCAAGTAGTTTAGGAGGAGTAGCAATAACAAACTTGTGCTAACAGACAGACGGACGATGGGAAACAAGTGAGGCCCTTTGTGATGACACCCATCACTAATAGCTTTAATTTTTTATGTTTTATAATTTCTTTCTTTTTCTTCTTTTGGCATGTCATGTCTAGTTTTTACAATAAAATATCTTGTATATTTATGTATTACAATGATTGAAGAGTAAATGCTTGGATAATTATAAAATAGTGATGAGAAAGTGAAACAAGATATTCATCAAGCTATAAATCTAGCTGGGACCTCTGTATTGTGATACCTGTTTTATCAGGACATTAACAATTATACACAACACATCTAGCTGGGACCTCTGTATTGTGATACCTATTTTATCAGGACATTAACAATGATACACAATACATCTAGCTGGGACCTCTGTATTGTGATACCTATTTTATCGGGACATTAACAATGATACACAACACATCTAGCTGGGACCTCTGTGTTGTGATATCCATTTTATCAGGACATTACAATGATACACAACAGATCTAGCTGGGACCTCTGTATTGTGATACCTATTTGATCAGGACATTAACAATGATACACAACAGATCTAGCTGGGACCTCTGTATTGTGATACCTATTTTATCAGGACATTAACAATGATACACAACAGATCTAGCTGGGACCTCTGTATTGTGATACCTATTTTATCAGGACATTAACAATTATACACAATACATCTAGCTGGGACCTCTGTGTTGTGATATCCATTTTATCAGGACATTAACAATGATACACAACACTAATACATAACCACAATTTGGGTGAAGATTGGGTAAGTTTGCTACGCATTATAAGCTGACAAGAATGACATGTCCATAAAGCATTTGAGTGGAATATTAATGAGGGCCTTTTCCTCTTTCAAAGCAGATATTCATATGCATGTATCTATACATAATTTATCATGACATTAATGATGATTCACAGTACTAATACACAACCACAATTAGTTTGAAGATAGGATAAGGTTGCTCATGTTATTAGACTGACAAGACTGACCTGTCCATGAATCATTTCAATGGAATATCAATGAGGACCTCTTCCACTTTCAAAACAGGTAATGGTGTGCATGCATCTTGCTTGCGTGGTTTGAAGGAATTATCTTCAGTGCATCCTTTGTACACATTACGTACCTACTAATTTACTTTTTCCTGAAGAGGTTTAGACCCTAATCTGTATTCTAATGAAATTGTAAATGTACAGGTTAATCTTATTGAATTATATATTAACAAAAGATAAATTTTGTAAAAATAAAGTGGCCTGGAATCTGACCTAATTTGCTTTCTTAAAAGGGTTCAGAACATTGTGTTTTGCTTGTGACCATCAATTATAATGATATAGCATTTGGTTTGCTCAGACAAGAAAAGAGTCCAATAATAAATGTAGACTTAGGGTGAGATTAGACAAAAGTTACAGCTGAATGCACTACTAGAAGATATGTGACTTTAAAAATCAATATATAACAGGACATTAACATTGTCCTATATAACACAGGACATTGACATTGTTGGTCCTATATAACACAGGACATTAACATTGTTGGTCTTCTATATCACAGGACATTAACATTGTTGGTCTTCTATATCACAGGGCATTAACATTGTTGGTCTTATATAACACAGGACATTAACATTGTTGGTCTTGTATAACACAGGACATTAACATTGTTGGTCTTGTATAACACAGGACATTAACATTGTTGGTCTTGTATAACACAGGACATTAACATTGTTGGTCTTGTATAACACAGGACATTAACATTGTTGGTCTTATATAACACAGGACATTAATATTGTTGGTCTTGTATAACACAGGACATTAACATTGTTGGTCTTGTATAACACAGGACATTAACATTGTTGGTCCTATATAACACAGGACATTAACATTGTTGGTCTTCTATATCACAGGACATTAACATTGTTGGTCTTGTATAACACAGGGCATTAACATTGTTGGTCTTATATAACACAGGACATTAACATTGTTGGTCTTGTATAACACAGGACATTAACATTGTTGGTCTTATATAACACAGGACATTAACATTGTTGGTCTTGTATAACACAGGACATTAACATTGTTGGTCTTGTATAACACAGGACATTAACATTGTTGGTCCTATATAACACAGAACATTAACATTGTTGGTCTTGTATAACACAGGACATTAACATTGTTGGTCTTCTATATCACAGGACATTAACATTGTTGGTCTTCTATATCATTGGACATTAACATTGTTGGTCTTATATAACACAGGACATTAACATTGTTGGTCCTATACAACACAGGACATTAACATTGTTGGTCCTATACAACACAGGACATTAACATTGTTGGTCTTATATAACACAGGACATTAACATTGTTGGTCTTATATAACACGACATTAACATTGTTGGTCTTATATATCACATGACCTTAACAGTGTTGGTCCTATATAACACAGGACATTAACATTGTTGGTCTTGTATAACATGGGACATTAGCATTGTTGGTCCTATGTAACACAGGATATTAACAATGTTGGTCCTATATAACACAGGACATTAACATTGTTGGTCTTGTATAACACAGGACATTAACATTGTTGGTCTTCTATATCACAGGACATTAACATTGTTGGTCTTCTATATCACAGGACATTAACATTGTTGGTCCTATATAACACAGGACATTAACATTGTTGGTCTTATATAACATAGGACATTAACATTGTTGGTCTTGTATATCACAGGACCTTAACAGTGCTGGTCCTATATAACACAGGATATTAACATTGTTGGTCTTATATAACATAGGACATTAACATTGTTGGTCTTGTATAACACAGGACATTAACCTTGTTGGTCTTGTATAACACAAGACATTAACCTTGTTGGTCTTGTATAACACAGGACATTAACCTTGTTGGTCACACTGTTGCTGCTGCTGGAAAAGTGATAAAGTGCTACCTCACTATAAAGTTGTTCAAAGTGTATTGTGTTATTAAGTGGCCTTGCCTTACACTGGGGTATATTATTCATAGTTACTGTTATATAATTTAAGGGGGTCCATTACCACACTTGCCTTATAAATGAAATAGTGTTATAGTGAAGTGTGTTATTGTGAGAGACCATTGTACCTACCGTATATACTCGCGTATAAGCTTATATCAACTGCAAACTGCATAGACCCAGATCTGCCATCGCATAATGTACCGGCAGATCTGGGTCTATGCAGTTTGTAAGGACTAATCAGTAGAACAAACATAGACCGTGATCTGCCAGCGCATTATGGGATGGCAGATCAGGGTCTATGTTGTTTGCATTTGGACTCGGCTTATATGCAAGTATATATAGTATGTCTCCTTATCCATAGGCATGACAGAAAATTGGTTTATGCCTAGTGACTGAAAATAGCATATCCTAATGACTGAAAATAGCATATCCTAATGACTGAAAATAGCATATCCTAATGACTGAAAATAGCATATCCTAACTGAATTCTACTGGTATATAATTCATCAACACTTCAGAAGTAGCTTTGAGTTTCAAAAAGAATCAAACAATCAAGTGAGATTCTTGTTTTCAAGAGAAATAAAAAAGATACAAAATTTACAGCGGAACAGTGTTATATAAAAATACAAGCAGTTTATTCTTGCCCAAATACAGTTTTCCATAAAATGACACAAAATCATAAATTTTTCCTACATATTTTATATAAAATTCAGAGTAACAAGAGATTATCCTTGCCCAGTTAAATTTTCAACATTTTCCTGGCTGCCGGACAAAGGATTCTTCCTGCACCGTGGACAATTCAGATATATTCTGAATTTTAAAGTTTTGTTTAACATGCATAAACCATGGTGCATCAAGGCAGGCACTTTAAAATGTAGGGTGCAATATTGTGCAGAAACATGTGCATTGTATACATTGGCACAAGCTGCAACACAAAACAAGAGGCCTAAGTGGACCTGACACCAATCGTCCAGAAACAAGAGCGGATGACCAAGAAATATGATTTTCTTGGACACATTCTGTTAAAAGTTATTGAAATTTTGTTGACTGGTTGTGAAAATAACTGTAGAAGTTTTTCTGTATTTTGAATCTTCATCCATATCTCGTGGAAAATCATCATCACTTGTACAAACTTGAAAAGCACTCAAGTCAGGGTGCTTTCTGTCAAAAATTGGTTAAATTCTGTTCAGCAGTTTTTGGGATGAAGTCAGTTAGAAGCTTTTATTTTTCTGATTTTAGTAATAGCAGCCATAGTTGTTAGTGGATCAGCACCATTTGTATAAACTTGAAAGGCCTTTATTCCTGTATTCTTTCTGTAAAATGTGGTTCAATTTTGTTTAACGTTTTTTCCAGAGAAGTAAAGAAGTTTTCTTTTTATTACTGGTTGCCATATCTGATGGTGGAATAGCATAATCTGTACCTTTTTGAAAGGCATTCAAACCAGGCTGCTTTCTGCCAAGTTTTGTTGAAATGAAAATAAAATATTTTGGCAGATGACATACAAAGCACACTGGATGCAGGACCATCCCATAAGCTCACTGGGGCTTATGGTCAGGTGAGCTAAAGATTAATTACAGGCTGCAAATCAGCTGCTATATTTGTTACCAGAAATACTATGCATCAAAGCATTTCTGACAAGACTTATGCAGAATGCTGTGTCTCATCTGCTCCACTGAGGCATATTAAAAAACAACAGAAAAGTCTATGGAGTGTGAAAAGTAAGCCAATGTGACCTTATTGTGCCTGTGATGTGCAGCACCCTCCACAATTAAATCTCACAACTATACATGCAACAGTGTAAGAGACATGCAAATACTTTATGTTGATTCCTACACCAACAACAAAACTGCTTTCAAAACAGGATACCCATGTCTTGCATATGCTTAGCACGTATGAAAACAAAAATGGTGGAATATTGATTCATCTGATTAAAGAAATTAATTACTTCCTGCATAGAATCTAATACAAGATGGCAACTTTGCAGCTTGAATATCACATCACAACAGAAACGATCAATTTTTCAATATGGACTTAAGAATACATAATTTTGTTTTTTTGTGGACAGGTGTCCCTTATATGCCATATTCAACGTAACACCAGTACTATGCATTTTTAAAAATTCAAAAACGGGGTAAATTTCATAAGGTTAAAGGTGATTAACAGGGTCCCATAACATGTCCGTACTAGAAGAGTTAGCTCCCTTTCTCAAGGTTGGGCACTCTCTACTGTAGAGGTTCATTCTCTCACCCAATGTGGTTCTTCCAAAAATATGCATACAAAATAATTTCTTGTAAACAAAAGAAAGTTACAAATTGAGAAACAAATGTTGTTTTTGACATGTTTTAGCAGCCATTTCCCAAATGCATGCTTGGACTGAGACACATGCGTTTATAAGTTGTTATTATTGTGCAAGTTTTGACCAAAAACGAGGGTTGTCAGTTTGTTATGGCATGTGCGGGTATCTGATCAAATACAGTATGTATAATTAAGATAAAAGGCTAGACATCCTTAATGATATGTCCTTTATACTGAGGTGTCTACTTATTATTCAATGTAACAAAAGTAGCTTTGTTTTCATTATTATGAACTTATTATCTAGACAACTTTTTAACAGCAATTATGATTTAGTTTATACAACTTTTTAACAGCATTTATGACTTAGTTTAGACAACTTTTTAACAGCATTTATGACTTAGTTTAGACAACTTTTTAACAGCATTTATGACTTAGTTTAGACAACTTTTTAACAGCATTTATGACTTAGTTTAGACAACTTTTTAACAGCATTTATGACTTAGTTTTGACATCTTTTTAACAGCATTTATAACTTAGTTTTGAAAACTTTTTAACAGCAATAAACTTAGTTTTGCCCCAAAAAAAGAACTAAAAATGTGTTCAGAAAACAGATGCCACACTAAAGTGCCTGAAAACTGACCTAAATGAAAAATGGGACAAAGGTGTGACAGATGGACAGACAGATAGCACTATCTGCCCTATCACTTTATCACTGTTGAAGTCGGACATAAAAAAAAATCTGAATAAAATTTTTCTGACAACATTTTGGCAAAATGTAATATCTGAATCATTATTATGCAATTAACAGAGTTTTATCACATTTAGTGTACAGTAAAATGTAATATTACCAATCTAATGCACATAGTTTAAAAAATTATTTAAAGTCCTTAACTAATTTGCTACAAGGATGCTTGCTAATATTTTAGGTCCTACAAAAACAAAATAAAACTTCACCTTCAGAACTATTTTTGTATAGTAAAACATCTGTAATTTTAACCCCATTTATTTGGCTTAAAAGTTTATATAAACCACATGCACGTCTTCCAAGCTTTTGACTTGGTACGACCCAAACTTGTAAGAGGCAACTAATGGAGGCAGGAGGTGCTGCAGCTCAGTGGTTAGTGTGCTGGACTCGTGACTGAACGGGTACAGGTTTGAATCCTACTATTGGATCAGCCTTGGTCGGCTACCGAGGTATGTCCTTGGGCAAGGCACTTTACTCTAAGCTGATACCAACTACAAACTGCATAGACCCAGATCTACCTACTTGTATTGCTGTGCCATAAAACACCAAACCACACCATTATTCAAACTCCCTGATTAACTCACTGGTTTCAGTGTACTTTTTATAGGATCTTAGATAATTAAGTTTCTACTATTTTTCTGTTTTATCTGTGTCTGTTCACATTCAATGCTATAACTTTTGACAATACATGTAGCTACAGTTGTCCCTCATTGTAAACTCCCTCAATATACCACCACCCCTCTTATAACATGTGTATGGTCATGGATCCCATTAAACTGTTTGACTTGTGTTTATCATTGATATTTGAATTACAATGTGTTATATTTTTGTGTTTTCATACACTGTTATGGCACTGCCTTTCTTGAAACATCACCCAACATAAGACTCCCTCACTTATAATGCAGGCCTCAGTAAAACGCAATTTCACAAATCATCGGTGAAAATCTGCTAGTCTCTTTTCACCCGTGGTTGCCTGCGATAAGATTTCCTCATTTTTCATGAATATACATAAACCTGCTTAGCCAATCATTATAAGCCCAAGAAAAACCTTCTCAGAAGGCTGACCCAACATCACCTTTCATGCTGAATGAATGAAACAATTAGACAGACTGTCTCTTCCAAAAACAGAAACTCATCAACTGATAAGAGGTCAAGTTTGCTAATGTATAAGAGCTTACTTCATTGGCTCATTGATGACTTATTTTTGTTAATGCACATTCATGTGAAATGTGGAAATATCACAGGCAGCCAAAGATGAAAAAAGAGTATAGTAGATTTTCACCCGTGGCTTGCAACAATGAGTACAAGACTCCCTCACTTATAATGCGTTCACTCTTATGGTTCCAATGAAAAGCATTATCAAGTGACGGCACTTTACTCTTCAAACACAATACAATTCTGGGTTGTAAATGAATTTTTGGGGGATTTCTCCCTTACATGTTACATGAAGCCCTAAACAACTGATGTTATCATCATTTGCCAAGCAAAATTCGGTTTTTGTTTGGGCTACCATTGACATATTTTTCAAGCCCCGGAAAACATTGTCCTCCTAAAAAACACTAGCGCTTTGACTCATCTGAAATTACAATATATGGGAAATTTGCACCTGGTCAAATTGTTTAGATATTTACAACACGATGAAAACAATAATTTTTTAAAATAAAAACTCTGAATCGCCAAAACTAAACCCTGTGTAAATGAAGTAACATCATTAAAAAAGGTAACAAACTGCAAAAATTAGGCAAACTTGTCTAAATTTAAAAAATTACAAAAATATAACAACACTTAAATGTCCCCATTCATGGTATAGAATCTTGTGTTCTCATGCAGGACTACAACTACAAACAACAAAGAAATAACACAAACAATCAATACTTACTGATAGCATTTACCATATATACTTGTGAATAAGTCAAATCCAACTGCAAACTGCACTGACCCAGATCTGCCATAATGCTTTGGCAGATCTGGGACTATGCAGTTTGTTTGGAGTAATCTGTAGAATAAACAACACAGCCAATGGCAGATCAGGGTCTATTTTATTTACAGCTGGACCAGGCATATAAGCTGAATCCAAATGCAAACAACATAGACCCTGATCTGACTGCATAATGCGCCTGCAGATCAGGGTCTATGTTGTTTGTTCTACTGATTAGTCCTTACAAACTGCATAGACCCAGTATATAAGGTAATACCCCAACAGAATTTCAGCCTCATTCAACTGGGTGACAATAGTCGACTACTGACAAAGAACCTTGATGATCAGACTTAGCTAGATATTAACAGAACAGAAATGTGCGTCTACACCAGTTTTATATCAATCTATCTGGTCTTTAAGTTTTCTTCAAATTTATCTTTCAAAAACAAATATGAATATACTAGCACATTATAAAATGAAACAGGAACCAATAAACATTCCAACTCTGAGATGCTGACAAGAAGGAACTATTAATCATTCCAGCTCTGAGAAGTTGACAAGAAGGACCATTAACATTCAAACTCAGAAGTTGACCATAAGGGACCATTAAACATTCCAGCTCTGAGAAGTTGACAAGAATGGACCATTAACATTCTAACTCTGAGAAGCTGACAAGGGACCATTAACATTCCAACTCTGAGAGGTTGACAAGAAGGTACCATTAACATTCCAGCTGAGAAATTGAAAAGAAGGGACCATTAAACATTCAAACTCTGAGAAGCTGACAAGAAGGGATCATTAACATTCCAACTCTGAGAAGTTGACAAGAAGGGATCATTAACATTCCAACTGAGAAGTTGACAAGAAGAGATCATTAACATTCCAACTCTGAGAAGTTGACAAGAAGGGATCATTAACATTTCAACACTGAGAAGTTGACAAGAAGGGATCATTAACATTCAAACTCTGAGAAGTTTACAAGAAAACTTAATTAAGATATAAATGGTATAAAGTTATCAATGTTCACAGATTCCTAAAAAATTTATAAGACTTAATAACTTACCCTGCATAGCAACTCTCTTGAAATGTCACTTCCAGAGGGTTTCCCAATGCTAGGGGAGTACTGCAGTACCATTGGTGTAAAATAGACAAAGACAGAGGCTTAGAAAATACAGCTTAGGACAGCGGCTCAACCTTCATCAAAAAGTTGTATATTTTACCTTCCGTCATTGTCTGAGTTTACATTAATGATAACAGCAGCAGTGTTTCTAAGCAAATAAATGCTCAAAAGGTCAAAAGTGATTCATCGTTTAACATTCTCTAAATACTCCTTTTCAAATGGAGTCACTTCACACTGAGATAAAACAGAATTTGGGGTTTTCTGTGTACAAATTGATGTAAAGTGAGACAAAATTCCTGCATATTTTGTGCATTAGTTTTTTTTAGTGAATTAAAATGAACATGCCATTCGGGATAATGTATACAAAAGAATGACGTTTGACATAACTAAAGAGGACATAAATCAAATTTTAAGAGGACATAAATCAAATCTCGGCTAAAAAATGTGTCAAGATCATTTTCTTCATCTCTACTGAAGTCTTCCATTTTCTCTTCCAATCTATTTGCTCTCACTTGAGACATCTTTATGTGCTTCTAATAACAAAATTTCTGAGTCTATATCATTCATCTGATTTTCAGCCCCTTTAGGTTCTGCTTGATCCATGTCCCTTGACCCTTTATGTATGCCAGTGTTATCCTTTACATTGGTAAAAAACAATGGCTCTGATATATCTGTAAATGGAAACATTTTCTTTAGACCTTCAGTTCTATTTAACTCTGCATGATTATCCATAATCTTTTCAGCTGAATTTGAATCTTCAGAACTGTGTGAACCCAAGTTCCACAATCCGGACTCTAGTGGGTTGACTGAAGGATCTTGGGAAGGGGAAGACTCCAAAGATTCTGAGCTTTTAATGCACTTGCTGTAGTTCAAGGGACTTTCAGTGCTATCACTGTCAACATCACAAGAGTCTCTTGGAGTTCTCTCCTTTGAATTGCTTACACTGTGAGTTCTCTCCCTTCCATCGGTTCCTCCAAAACTTGTCTTTCTAGTACCACTTCTAGTTTTGATGAAGTTAGGCCCAAATGATGAAGTTCTTTTTGAACTCTGATTCCATAATGGATTTCCATGTCCACTTAAATGTGAATAGATTTCTCGGTTAAATGTGGAATAATTTTTAGAATCCAAATTATCAAAATCCACTTTAAAAGGGTTATGATAACTCTCTTCACGTCCATCCCCTGTAGTTGTGTCCACTGGTCTTTTGCAACCAATTGATGTCCACCAATTGTTTGTGCGAGCCATTCTGAGTAAGCCACTAGGTTCTGACAGCTGAAAACCAAACAGAAAATTTGTGGTCATCATGTTCAATCTTAAACACTTACATACAGTGACACCTGTCTACACAGAACAAAGGATATTCCCCTTTATGGACAGGTGTTCTGTATATTTAAGTAATATATGTAAGTTAAGAACAGGGGTCTATAAATAGTATTCTTTATTTAAAGATGTCCTTTAGACAGAATGTCCTTCATATAGGAACTGTGGTATCTAAGATGATTGAGAACTGAATCGTAATCCAAAGTTCACAGGTTTGATACCCACACAGGTCGGCTGTGTTTGTGTGTCCTTGGCAAAGGCACTTTACTACAATTTTCTCAGCATGATATAGCCATTAATGTGTTAAAAGTATCATTAAAACCAATCAACCAACCTTCATATATAAAATCCTTTATAAAGAGATATTCTCTCTATAGACATCCATTATATAGAGGTGTCCTTTAATACAGAAGTGGCCTTTATATAGTTGTCCTTATATGTAGGTGTTTCTTATATGGAGGTCTTTTATATTGAGGTGTATTTTTATATGTCATCTGAATTGAGGTTCACTTTTTATCAATGTCTTTTTAATGGAATTGCTTTTTATATAGCTGTCTTTTATATGGAAATGTCTTTTATATAGAGGTGCCCTTTATATACAGGTGTCTTTGATATGGATGTTTTATTTATATGGAGGTGCCATTTGTATGGCTGTCATTTATAAGGAGTTGCCCTTTACATGAATGTGTTTCATACAGAGGTGTCCTCAATATGGAAGTACCCTTTATATGGAAATGTCTTTTATAAGGATGTGTCACTTAATATAGATGTGTCATTTAGATGAATGTCTCTTATGGATGTGTCATTTATATAGATGTCTTTTATAGAATGTGTCATTATATAGATGTGTCATTTATATGGATGTCTTTTACAAGGTTGTGTCATTTATAAAGATGTGTCATTTATATGGATGTCTCTTATGGATGTGTCATTTATATGGATGTCTTTTATAGAATGTGTCATTTATATAAATGTCTCTTATGGATGTGTCATTTATATGGATGTCTGTTATGAATGTGTCATTTATATAGACATCTTTTATAGAATGTGTCATTTATATAAATGTCTCTTATGGATGTGTCATTTATATGGATGTCTTTTATAAGAGGTGTCATTTATACTGATGTCTTTTATGGATGTGTCATTTATATGGATGTCTTTTATGGATGTGTCATTTATATGGATGTCTTTTATAGGAGGTGTCATTTATACTGATGTCTTTTATAGGAGGTGTCATTTATACTGATGTCTTTTATGGATGTGTCATTTATATGGATGTCTTTTATGGATGTGTCATTTATATGGATGTCTTTTATAGGAGGTGTCATTTATACTGATGTCTTTTATGGATGTGTCATTTATTTTATAGGAGGTGTCATTTATATGGATGTCTTTTAAAGGAGGTGTCATTTATATGGATGTCTTTTATAGGAGGTGTCATTTATATGGATGGCTTTTATAGGAGGTATCTTTTATACTGATGTCTTCTACAGGAGGTTCATTTATATGGATGTCTTTTATAGGAGGTGTCATTTATATGGATGTCTTTTATAGGAGGTGTCATTTATATGGATGGCTTTTATAGGAGGTGTCATTTATACTGATGTCTTCTACAGGAGGTTCATTTATATGGATGTCTTTTATAGGAGGTGTCATTTATATGGATGGCTTTTATAGGAGGTGTCATTTATATGGATGTCTTTTATAGGAGGTGTCATTTATATGGATGGCTTTTATAGGAGGTGTCATTTATATGGATGGCTTTTATAGGAGGTGTCATTTATATGGATGGCTTTTATAGGAGGTGTCATTTATACTGATGTCTTCTACAAGAGGTTCATTTATATGGATGTCTTTTATAGGAGGTGTCATTTATATGGATGGCTTTTATAGGAGGTGTCATTTATATGGATGGCTTTTATAGGAGGTGTCATTTATATGGATGTGCGTTATAAGTGTATTTTATATGGCTGTCATTGATATGGTGTCTTTTATATGGAGGTGTCTGCTGAGACAAGTTTTACTGTACTTTGATTATGGCTTTGTTTCTCAAAGATTTGGTGAACTCTGGGGCTAACTGTCCAGCTGAAAATTATCACTCAAATAAAAAACTGAAAATTACAACTCAAATATAAAGTTGAAATGTACCACTCAAATAAAAAGTTGAAAATTACCACTCAAAAAACCAGCTGAAAATCATCTCTAAAGATTGACTTCATACATGGGTAAGCATCATGTTGGTAATTAATGTACTGTTTAATGGATAGATAAATAGACAAAGAAATAACCAACCAGACTAAAAATCGCAATAGGAAAAATTGTGAGATCATAAGAGGCAGGAAGAGTACATATTGTGAATTTGTTTATTTTCGTGGGTACCAACTTTTATGGTTTTTGGAAGTCACACTTTTGTCGGTGCTCAAATGTGTGGATGTGGAGAAGGGGTCTTATAATTTCCACAGATGATCATAAGTTGCTGAATCTTTAAATTGTGGTTTGAACCAACCATGAAATCCACGAAATTTGAAATCCAAAGAAAATAGTGTATTTATCGTTTATAAATATGTAACGATGAAGGTTATATATTTCATATACAAGAGAGATCAGACCAACTTCCATATATGAGCACAGGCTGCTATGTACAGAACAAATGAACCCATAGATCCCCAAAACTGTGGTAAAGTTTACGGCAAATGATTGCTAGTGCAAGTGGTTGTTACATCCAGTACTTGCTGCACAAATTCTTTTTTTTATACTGACATGGAATTTAAAATTCCATGTTATGCATATACCTGTATTTGGCCAATATCAACGTTTTCACAGCCCATTTTTTCTCTGTCTCTTGGCAAAAACTTGAATTTCTCATCGTCTATTAGTTGTTTCCGAGGCCGACCTCTTTTGTTTGGAATGAACCCCTGTAATGACAACAAACATGTTAAGTCACCTGGATATTCATGAAAATTATGGGATGTGTGCAAAACAATTGTGATGTACTGTTTGTGAATGATTTATGATGATCAAGACTCAGATTTGTAGCAAGTGAAAAAGTTGTCTCATTCCAAGACCAAATGCTTACTAAGTCAATTGGCACTCTGAGGGCTTACTACATATACTCGCGTATAAGTCAGATCCAACTGCAAACTGCAAAAACCCAGATATGCCATCGCATAAAGCACTAGCAAACAGAATATTAGAAAATATACGTATCTTTAAGATTTTTCCTTAACTTCATTTTACATTTGTTTGGAAGGCTTTAACTTCCTCAATATTTGTGCAATTCATGTTAACATTTGTATGGGCTTAACCCTTTTGTTGGCACTACATAGCCACTTTTGTGCTGAGGTGCCATAAAATGCTACTGCATACCTATATACATAAGATTTCCTTCCAGGACAAGATGATTCCCATGTATACTAACATTTCTGATGATTTTATACTTGTCTTAAAAATTTGCAAAACAAAATGGATCCATTTAAAGTAATATACATCATTCACATTTTTGTTTTTTTGGGGGGGGGGGTTTCAGTTAGACATGAATAGTGAGGATAACCGCAGAAACTTCACTAAAAAATTGGCCAACTTTCGATAAAAAAAAATAAAAAAATAAAAGAAATCCAAAACTTAGCTGTGAGTGAAATCCATTTTGTTAAGAACAGGAGCACAAGGCAAGTTCATATTCTTCCAAAGCATTTAACATTACATGCAATCTAGCATTATCTACATGCCTTTTAGTATCACAATTTACTTGCAGTTTGTATCTAATCACCAAGATCTGAAATTTTTGTGTTTGTATTAGCCCATATCACTAAGAAAATTCTGTAAAGTGTTAAGAAACTCCACAAATGTCAGTCTAACTAGAAAAATCTGCAAAACTGCCAAATCTATAATAAATCCATACAATCCGTGAAAATTCTGCAATATGCAGAAAAATCCACAGTAGTTATCACCCTGTAATTTCAGGAAAAGAATGCTAGAAACCAATTATGAAAATGCTGGAAATCATGCAAAAAGCCCCCAAAAGAGAACACCAACTGTCGCTACTGTCATGTGATTGCCATGTGATTCATCACAACTGATAAACTCTAATACATGTGACACCTTGTAATACTTTGTACATGTAACTTGTTTTAAAATGAAAAATTTTAATGCAGACTGATAGACTTACTTACCGGTTTGCTCATCCCCTCAATGAAATCCACTCCAAAGAATACAGTAGTAAAAAGTGTTAAGGAATGGTACATGAAACAGCTGTAAGAGCACATACATGAATTTCAAAATCCCAACTTTTGTCATATATTAATAATTATTCTAAATCTCAACATTTAGTCTCAATTGCAGGAAGGATAAATGTTTACTCTGACGAACTCCACAAGTTGCAGATAAACTTTCATTGTTACCAGTTGAGTCACCTCCCCTTGACAGCAGATTAAAAAATGTACTTATCTACCTAAAGCTCCATGTCTTGCTCAGACCTGGCCCCTCATAAAATCTTACTTTGAGACTCCATGTCTTGCTCAGACCTGGCCCCTCATAAAATCTTACTTTGAGACTCCATGTCTTGCTCAGACCTGGCCCCTCATAAAATCTTACTTTGAGACTTCAGAATCTACTAGAAATGTGCAAATGCAGCTTTCTGACTGGTCAGAATATTTTCAAGCAAATTCTGAAGTCGAGCAAAGTTTTATGACAAAGAGTTATATATATAGAGAATTACTGGGTCGAAATGCGAGTATGTCTGCTTCGCACAAATGCCTATACCACCAACTTTGTAGCATCATTTTTTGGTGATGTGTTCATGGTCGAGATGGTATAGGGGTTGGTGCTTATAGGCAAGATGTTGGGTGCCATAACCCACAAATCCAGGTTTGAATCTCCATATAGAAAGAATTATAAAATTCTCTAACCTGTGTGATATTATTTTGTAATTATTTATTTGTATTAAAAAATTATGTTAATGTTATCAAGCATTCTCCTGTAGAATCCAGGGATAGCACTTTCCACTCTGTTTGGTGTATATTTGTAATTCCATATATATATACTCTGGGAGTTTCGACTTAATTTTAATTGTTAAGATACACATTGCAACAGGTGTGAAACTGCCTTGGGTCTCATGTAAATGGTACAATGTAACCCCTACGAGGAAACTAGTTCCATGCCTCAACCAAGTTTGGGAGCAGACTATTCAATTTCTTGGAATAAGAGGGATCCCCAACAACTGTCATTTTGAAAACGACAATAGAAAGAAATATTGAAATAATTCCTATTAAAATTATAATGTTTGCTGGTAACAATGGCTTTGAACTAATGCACTGCAAAAACAGGGAGTAGCAAATATGCTTGTAACAGCAAACCTCTCCAACCCTACAACTTTAATAGTTCCATGTTAAAGTTCAAGTGCAGCTACATGACATGTAGCCTATAATAGCAGTAAATATCATCTGGCCTAAGTCCATATGAGTGACATGAAGCTGATAGGATTGTGTCAGGTTTTAAGCATGTTGGTAATTCCATAATGATAGTTCCATAACTGCATAATGATTTTAAAATGTGGAAATATACAGTAGTTTTCCAGAGAAAATGCATGAGATAGAGAGAGTTGCGAGATAAGGGTGTGTTTAATGAGTCGACAAGTGTTGAAATAAGTATGTAACATAAATAAGAGGGCTACATGATAGATTAGTTCCACAAAATTAATTGTCATACCCTATAAACAAAGCTGATATTATAATTACTGTTATTATTACTTTCCATGGTAAGATGAAAGGGGGGTGGGGTGGGGATGTATGGGAATTACTACAACTGCCTTTGACAGAACAAATATCTGTCAACAGTTCACAAATTTTATAAAGTTCTGGCTTACACCATTTGAGTCTGATCACTGAGATAGGTTTGGCACATAAAACAAGTTTACATACATAGATTCACAATGGAAGACTTGAGATTGATATCCAAATGTTTTTACATTAAGTAATGCAGACTAAACATACTGAAGTTACATGCATATGTGTCTTTAAAAAAGTAAAGGTCATTCATGTGTGAATCCAATTATAGTATATATTATTATACCAATCATCCATGCCGATTATTTTCACAGTATTTTCTGTACACTATGCTTTTAAACTCACTTGCATCTTATTCTAATCGTCTTCTGTCACACTGCAAGTCCTACATATTTTAGGAAAAATGGGCAAAGACTGGTGCATACCACTTCTGCAGATACATAACCAGCAAGCAGAGCAAGTGCTTTGCCACTTAACTGCTAGCCAACAGCATTTGCTAGTCTTAAAATGAAATGCAGGCTACACACAGGAGTGCCAATGTTTTCAGCAAACAAGTCACAATGCTCAGCAAAAACCTGTATAATTTTTAAAGTTGTAGGTAGTGAGGAAGTTAAGCTCACATACCAATTTTCATCAAAACTTTTATCACATCCTGGAATCAGTCCGATGCCAGATTAACGGTTTTATCCCATCGTGGAACTAATCAGATGCCAGATGAACGGTTTTATCCCATCTTGGAACTAATCAGATGCCAGATTAACGGTTTTATCCCATCTTGGAACTAATCAGATGCCACATTAACTGTTTTATAAAATAAACTGCTCATTTAAAATTGTCCAAAAAGTCGTTGGGTTTTGTAATCTCACATGCCAAGTTTCATCAAAATATATTCTGATATACTGCAACATGGATGGTGTGTAGTAATGTTGACAGAATCACTGCATGCACACTATAGACACAGCTGCCACACCAAACTCACTATCTTCTGCTTCTTGCCTGGTGGGCTAAAAATAATGACATTTAAACCATTGGAAATGTGCTCCATCAACCAGAAGTCACATGAAAAGGATATGTTTTGTATTTTCCCTTCCTCTTCATTTCCACATCAGGATAGAGAAATCTGATAGCACGATTACACTGACTCCCCCAGTGTTTGACTTCGGATTCTGAAAACTTTTCTATCAACATGTTCAGGACCTGGTCCCTTGACACTCCATGATACATGTTTCCAGTCCATGTCAGCACAGCTGCAGTGACAAAATCAATCGCGAGAACAGTAGTAACTGAACTAGAAAGCAATACGAGTACAGACCAAAATTTCCTTCCAATTACCCCTCCTCTCAAGTATAAAGAAAAGTCATCAATCCAGGGTTCAATTCAGGTAAGCACATGCAGCACAGTTACTCTTTTTTATTTTGTTATTTACCATATATATGTTGTTTGTTCTACTGATTAGTCCTTAGAAACTGCATAGACCCAGATCTGCCAGCACATTATGCGACGGCAGATCTGGGTCTATGCAGTTTGCAGTTGGTATAAGATTATACACAAGTATATATGGCACATGCCCATTTAATCATACATGGTTAATCTGGTGTTCAACATGGATGATCAATCCATATTTCTGTATAGCATACCCAGATTGGAACTATTTAGATGTTTTCACTGACATCCACATGTCTATATTCTAAGATGCATCAAATCACACTTGTACATATTACAATTTGTTTTGAGTTCCAATCAGGTAGTAAAGCCAAAATATTTGTAAAGTGTAAAGACGGGGTATATAATAAATACAAAACCACATTCATGTTTTCCTCCCAGTCAGCGGAAAGAACTCTCAGCCTGAACATATCCATATGCCACATTAAATTTGTTTTTTCCACCAACTTCGAAAAAAACACCTATATATTTGTGTGCATTTATTATATATACCCTCATGTCACGTAATTACTAAAAAATGATTTGATATACAGTACATTCATAATATTTATTAATTTTTTGTTCTTGTTTTGAATCAGGTCTATTACATCCCAATAGAAACAGCAGGTTCAGGCCTTAGTTTTGAATCAGGTCTATTACATCCTAATAGAAACAGCAGGTTCAGGCCTTAGTTTTGAATTAGGTCTATTACATCCCAATAGAAACAGCAGGTTCAGGCCTTAGTTTTGAATCAGGTCTATTACATCCTAATAGAAACAGCAGGTTCAGGCCTTAGTTTTGAATCAGGTCTATTACATCCTAATAGAAACAGCAGGTTCAGGCCTTAGTTTTGAATCAGGTCTATTACATCCTAATAGAAACAGCAGGTTCAGGCCTTAGTTTTGAATCAGGTCTATTACATTCCAATAGAAACAGCAGGTTCAGGCCTTAGTTAACAAATCATGGAAATCGTCTGATAGTAACACACACATGGCAAGTCCATTCAGAACACACATAATTACTATGGCACCTCTGATATAAAAAATAACTGCTATTTACATTTATCACATGTGCAATGATATCTATTGACGAAAGTGTCTACAGATACACAAGAAGCATGATAGAAAGATCACAAAGTTCAAAAGATTAATTCAACCTTCTCCTGAAAATTGCAATCACTTTCAGTATTCTGCTATTCTCTGAGAAATTTGCTTTTATTAAGTTGTCATCAACTGTCCAAATACAGCTGTTATTTCTGTCTCTCAAAAGGGGCTGCCTGAGCAAAAAATGAGCAGAATTTTCTGGGTCACTTACTTGGCAGATATTCCAGTAACTTTTCCACATCTTGGGACATGTCTCTCAGAGGCTGGTAACCAGGCGGCATTGTCTCACCATCACTTAGATCCTCCACTGTCTCAGTGGTTGCATCAACCATGTCAACTCCAAAGAAGTAAGTTGTGTTTACTGTCAAGGATTTAAATGCACATGGGAAAGGACATAAAAGGATTTACGGTTCTTAATCCCATTCACACTGTATAGTTTAGATAGGATGTGTATTATATACAAATGTTCGTTCATCTTTTGTTCTAAGTCAGGGAAAAGAACTACATGCTATTGACTATGGGAAATAACTCAACGTACCTTTACACAACATTAAACTTGTTCTTTTCACAGACTCAGAAGAAAACGTGCATATAGCCTGTATATCTATTTGGCCATCATCTGTAGGCCTTACTGGCTAAGAGTGACTTCTGATTATACTTCAATAAAATACAACATTATTGAAATTTAAAATTTCTGATACATGTATATTGTACACAATATTATGAAGGATATTTCTTGTATTTCCCCTTCCTCTGCGCAAGACTGCCTGGGAAAACTTCCCTCATGGCCTTGTTACAGGCAGGACCCCACATGATTGTTTGTGAATCTCCCAGAGAGCAGCTGATCCTTTGGAGCAATAGGTCTCTTGAGACATTTCCACGGGGACACACATATAGCAGCTCTGAAAAAGGGTTTCAATTAAAACAAACATTCCTTCACAGCACTACATCACACCTTTTTTCGGCCTGAACCTACCTCCTTTCATTTGGTTACTACAAACCAAGTTATGAGTTCGAACAAAAATTTTAACATTGGTTTGCACAGAAACTTTGTGTTGATCCAAGTTTGCTGATGGGGAGGACATTAGCGTCACTATGTCTTGCATGTGTCTCCAAATAAGGCAAGAAAACAAGAAGGTGTATGAAAATAGTGAAGCAACTGTAAGAAAACATGTAGGTCACAGTGACAACTTTTGATACGACAGTGTGTTACAGAATAAAATCTGTAAACTGATCTTAAAGTCTTGCACATGCTAGGCTACTAATAATCCCACCATGTCAAATAACCATACTGAGCACCTCTAAATAATGTATATACTAACTTTCAAGTTGGATCAAATACAAACTGCATAGACTCATTTCTGTCATTGCATAATGTGCCAGCCGATCTGGGTCTATCCAGTTTGTTAGGACTAATCAGCTGATACCAACTACAAACAACATAGACCCTGATCTGCTAGCACATTATGTGACAGCAAATCAGGACCTATGTTGCAGGCAGTTGGACCCAATGTACAAGCGAGTACATGTATATATGGTAACTAGAACCCTCTTGTTACCTGGTGAGTGATTGCACAGTATGAAATAATACAAGTAAACAAGTACTAGCAAACAATGCCAACCTTCTTAATGAAACTACCATATATGCTAGTCCAAATGCAAACAACATAGACCCTGATCTGCCATCGCATAATGTGCCGGTAGATCAGGGTCCACACTGTTTGTTCTAATGATTAGTCCTTACAAACTGCATAGACCCAGATCTGCCGGCAGATTATGCGACGGCAGATCTGGGTCTATGCAGATTACAGCTGGAATCAGCTTATACACGAGTAAATTACACAAAATATAGTACCTCTGAACTTGGCTAACTCCAAAAGTATTGACAAGATTTTGCTCAAACTTCAAAGTTGGCTATTTTTTGTTGGAAAAAAAGCAATACGTCTGTAAAATTTTACAAACTTAGTATGATTAGTAAAGATTTTCCTATTCAAATGAGGGTGGGCAGGGCTTAGGGCAAATAGCATAACTATTGGTTATAAAAGGTACCTAAACAAAATTACAAAAGCAACTAAAGGCTGGGTCATCTGTAGACAAAAATCCCAATTACTCACGCTAATCACTTACTAAAAACACCATACTGTGTCCTATACTGTTTATGCTACAGTGTTGAAAACAATGATTTTCTTTTGTAGGCTATACAGCAAACATCAATTTACTACGCATAAACAATGCCTGATTTAACCATAATATCACTATATTTGCAGGTGACTGACAGATGATTTCCACCGCTTACAAACTCTAACGTCTGTTTGGAAATGTACCCATGACTGGCTTCCAAATATGTAATAAAACACTTTTAATGTGCATTCCTGC
The DNA here is from genome assembly GCA_029931535.1 of Margaritifera margaritifera. Classification (NCBI taxonomy): domain Eukaryota; kingdom Metazoa; phylum Mollusca; class Bivalvia; order Unionida; family Margaritiferidae; genus Margaritifera; species Margaritifera margaritifera. The sequence continues at coordinate 564,053 of JAQPZY010001237.1, forward strand.
TGATTTAGAAAACAAAAAATGACAGTAAACACAAAATGATATCCTCCTCAATTTAATTATTCAGCATCAAAAACAGAAATTAGACTGAATCCTTTTAAAGACCAGCAATAGGTTATAGTTATTATTCTAAACAGACTATATCAAGCAAACATCAGGTGAAAGAGTCTCGTTCAATAGTCAGCATATTGACAGTTTCTTTGCATAATGCATTGCTTGTTTGCAGTAAATCACCATTCACTGTATCCAGTGGTTTTCCACTGCAAAACAATGTAGCTGAATTATGCTAGGTGAGTGATACTAACAATGTAACTGAATTATGCTAGGTGAGTGATACTAACAATGTAGCTGAATTATGCTAGGTGAGTGATACTAACAATGTAACTGAATTATGCTAGGTGAGTGATACTAACAATGTAGCTGAATTATGCAAGGTGACTGAGACTAACAATGTAGCTGAATTATGCAAGGTGAGTGATACTAACAATGTAACTGAATTATGCAAGGTGACTGAGACTAACAATGTAGCTGAATTATGCAAGGTGACTGAGACTAACAATGTAGCTGAATTATGCTAGGTGAGTGATACTAACAATGTAACTGAATTATGCAAGGTGACTGAGACTAACAATGTAGCTGAATTATGCAAGGTGACTGAGACTAACAATGTAGCTGAATTATGCAAGGTGAGTGATACTAACAATGTAGCTGAATTATGCAAGGTGACTGAGACTAACAATGTAGCTGAATTATGCAAGGTGAGTGATACTAACAATGTAACTGAATTATGCTAGGTGAGTGATACTAACAATGTAACTGAATTATGTTAGGTGACTGAGACTAACAATGTAGCTGAATTATGTTAGGTGACTGATAATAACAATGTAGCTGAATTATGCAAGGTGAGTGATACTAACAATGTAACTGAATTATGCAAGGTGAGTGATACTAACAATGTAACTGAATTATGTTAGGTGACTGAGAATAACAATGTAGCTGAATTATGTTAGGTGACTGATAATAACAATGCAGCTGAATTATGTTAGGTGACTGATAATAACAATGTAGCTGAATTATGTTAGGTGACTGATAATAACAATGTAACTGAATTATGCAAGGTGACTGAGACTAACAATGTAGCTGAATTATGTTAGGTGACTGATAATAACAATGTAACTGAATTATGTTAGGTGACTGATAATAACAATGTAACTGAAATTATGTTAAGTGACTGATAATAACAATGTAACTGAATTATGTTAATTGAATGATAATAACAATGTAACTGAATTATGTTAGGTGACTGATAATAACAATGTAACTGAATTATGTTAAGTGACTGATAATAACAATGTAACTGAATTATGTTAGGTGACTGATAATAAGAATGTAACTGAATTATGTTAAGTGACTGATAATAACAATGTAACTGAATTATGTTAGGTGACTGATAATAACAATGTAACTGAATTATGTTATGTGACTGATAATAACAATGTAACTGAATTATGTTAAGTGACTGATAATAACAATGTAACTGAATTATGTTAAGTGACTGATAATAACAATGTAGCTGAATTATGTTACGTGACTGATAATAACAATGTAGCTGAATTATGTTAGGTGATTGATAATAACAATGTAGCTGAATTATGTTTGGTGACTGATAATAACAATGCAGCTGAATTATGTTAGGTGACTGATAATAACAATGCAACTGAACTATGTTAGGTGACTGATAATAACAATGTAGCTGAATTATGTTAGGTGACTGATAATAACAATGTAACTGAATTATGTTAGGTGACTGATAATAACAATGTAGCTGAATTATGTTAGGTGACTGATAATAACAATGTAACTGAATTATGTTAGGTGACTGATAATAACAATGAAGCTGAATTATGTTAGGTGACTGATAATAACAATGTAGCTGAATTATGTTAGGTGACTGATAATAACAATGTAACTGAATTATGTTAGGTGACTGATAATAACAATGTAGCTGAATTCTGCTAGATGACTGAGACTAATAATGTAGCTGAATTACGTTAAGTGACTGATAATAACAATGTAGCTGAATTATGTTAAGTGACTGATAATAACAATGTAACTGAATTATGTTAAGTGACTGATAATAACAATGTAGCTGAATTATGTTAGGTGACTGATAATAACAATGTAACTGAATTATGTTAGGTGACTGATAATAACAATGTAGCTGAATTATGTTAGGTGACTGATAATAACAATGTAACTGAATTATGTTAGGTGATTGATAATAACAATGTAGCTGAATTATGTTAGGTGACTGATAATAACAATGTAACTGAATTATGTTAGGTGACTGATAATAACAATGTAGCTGAATTATGTTAGGTGACTGATAATAACAATGTAGCTGAATTCTGCTAGATGACTGAGACTAACAATGTAGCTGAATTTTGCTACGTGACAAACTAACAATTTAGCTGAATTCTGCTAGGTGACTGAGACTAACAATGCAGCTAAATTTTGCAACGTGACAAACTAACAATGTAGATGAATTCTGCTAGGTGACTGAGACTAACAATGCAGCTAAATTTTGCAACGTGACAAACTAACAATGTAATTGAATTCCACTAGGTGACTGAGACTAACAATGTAGCTGAATTATGCCAACAAGCAGAACATAGAGCATTTGTAATATCCATCATGGCATTACTCGTTGTTGCCAAACAATACACAAAATAATGATAACACAAGTCCTTCCTTTGGTGGGCTTACAGAAAAGGTCAAAGTGACCTAAATATTAACAATTAATGTAAGTATATAAAAACCCTCATACATCGACATATATATATATATATATATATATATATATATATATATATATATATATATATATATATATATATATATATCTATATATATATACACACACACATACAGTGAAATCACTCAAAACCAAAGGCCTTGGGACCAAATTAAATTTTTGGCTTTGAGAGGTTTTCAGTTTACTGAGTGTTTCATGGATGTGACAAAGTATGTCTTTTTTATAAGCGCTTATGTGACTTGAAGGAGAGAGAGAATAAGAGAGAGATAACGTAATTATGATCATCTGTTTATGTGTGTGTCTAAGAGTGCAAAAATTAAGAAAGCTGCTTGTTTTGTAACTTTTAATGAAAAACTGACTGAACAACATACATTCCTTCCAAAAATCCCATTCGGTCACATGAAAAAATACAGTTGTTCCACACAGAATTACAGTCCTTGCATCAAGAAACATTTAAAGAACGAGATACTTTTTTAACTTTACTGTAAGTATATTAGAATTGTTAAAGGTAATCCATAATGTTTACATAATTCATATACTTCAAAATGTTCCTATGCCAAATTCTTCTCATAGTTTCTTCAATGTAGGTTTTAGCACATTCATACTCTTTGATCAGGCTAATTTTATCCTATAATGATAGTTCAATCCTACAATGCTCTTTGATCAGGCTAATTTTATCCTATAATGATAGTTGAATCCTACGATGCTTAGTTGGTCAATCTAACATCCTGACATGTAAGTGAAGACAAATGACAGTTACTTAAATACAAATGTGTAATGATTTTTCTCCTTTGAAAATTAATTGAATGAATCTGACTTTTAGAATACTGTTTTGTCAGTCTCCATCGGCAAAGGATGAAAAGTGAGTCCACATCCCTGATTAAAAAAGCCAGGGTATTTAATTTAAAAAAAAATAAAAAATGTTTTATGGATCATTTATACAAATGAATAGCATCAATCACCATTTGATAATAAGTTTATAAACATAATCTTTCTTAAATGGCTTATCTACAAGTATTTAGTTATTAATAATTTATCTTAAAAGATGGCTCCTTTTTAAGGAGCAAAGACTTTCAGATTAGCCTATTGTCAGCCCTAATCTGTGTCGGCATGTGTGTCAAGTAGTGTTTTAATACCATGTGCCTTTGGGGACATTTTCTCACCAATAAGCCTACTACAGTATTTCCTAACCATAAATGATCTGGTCCAGCATGTGTGGGGAATGTAGCAGCTAAAATACATTTCCCAGTGTGAAGTGAGTTTTAAGTTTTGTGTGGGGTTTTTAAGTGTAAAATTGAAATTTGGGATCAAAATTTATTTCAGTTTTCAATGGTAGAGGTTTTGGGTTTAATGGGAACAAAAATAATGTTATTAAAGAAGGAAAAATTCGGAACCCAAATTTTTTTTCGATATTGAGGGATATATTACGGGTTCAGTTTTGAAGGGCTTCACTATATATATATCTATATATATAGATATATATATTGAGATTTGTATGACTAAGCAAATGATGCTAATTTAAACATTACTGATCGAAAACGTGATGATCCAAGAAAGTGTATTATTGGATAACTAATAGTTACCTTGTGTTACCTTATTAGATCCTTATTAATCACCAATACCTGTTTCATTTTCAAGTAATATTATGTAACAATATCATTTTTAGATTATCATAATTTCTTTATCAAACTGCCTGGGAAAAGGAACAAGTTTGCTGTGCAGTTAAAACTTTTATTTTTGATTGCCTAGCAATCTAGATTGCAGATTTCACCAGAAGTGTCTAAAACCTTGATTCTTAGAAAATAAAAGAACTTCCAGATTTTTCAGCCTTGACCTTACTTCAAAAAGATCAAGAGCTTATTGTACCTACCTGGAAGAATCTGCTTCAGTCTGTGGACCTTCCACAGTTCTCCTGTGGAGTTAGGGCAGGAGATACCATCCCCTGCTCCACCAGGAGCCGTGTCTGGTGAGCCATTATCACCCACCCTCGATTTGCCCTGCCCATGCATCGTTTTAAAGTGCTGTGTGTAGTCCTGGACATTGCTGTATTCGTAATGGCAGAAGAAACACTTGTAGAACTTTGACTGAAGTTGTGGTGGAGAGTCGCAGTTGGCATCAATCGATGTATCATCATGATCAGTTTTCAGACTTGGAAATCTGAGTTCTGCAGGCTCACTTTTTATTGTGTTAGGTTTCAACTCCGGTGTCTCACCTTCTGGTTTATTGTATTGGCATTCCATTGGTTCACTTATTGATGTGTTTAACTTAATCTCAACATCCGGTGCATTATTCTGTTCCAACGATACATCTTCTTTTGACCCCTGATTATTGTTTGCTGAAGTTTCTGTTGTTTCTGATGAAAGAGAGTTATCTCCCTTTGATACAAGGGAATTTTCTTCCCTTACACATCTATGTTCTGGGGATCTTTTGTCCTTAATAAACTGCAATAGTTTCTTTTTTGTTGGCTCACTAAGCACAGAATCTATACTAGAATTGGATTTCCTTGGGACACATTTAACATCATCATTCTCATCATCTGAAGAGTCGGAATCGAACCATCTATGAAAATTACGGGACAAATTCCTTACACTTGTTGGTGCATGCCGCTTTCTTCGATTTAATTTTAGTGGCAACAACTTTTTATCACATGTACCCAAATTACAACTTTGTGGCAATTCTTTTGTTAGACTATCGCTATTCATTTCTTTCTCTGTCTTTGCTCTTGTTTCAAGATTAGGATGATCATTGTTACATTTTGGATGAAATGGCAGTATCATATCTGATTTAGAACCTTTGTGACCAAGGTACAATCCTGACTTTTCTGCCAGGAGTGAACGGCAACTTGCTCCACCACGAGGACTCCATGACACAGGCTCTGAAAAATCATGCTGCTCGCTCTCTCTACTTAATCGGCTTGGTTTACCTGTATTTAAGTCCTTGGCACAGGACTGCTGTTCCTCATTAGGACCTGACTCATCTTTCCTGAGTTTCATTTCCTCTGCCATCTTAACCTTGTTTTTATGACCTTCTGTATCACAGTGAATTTGAAAATTTGATTTTATTGGACACTTCCAGTTACAAACTTGACAAAAATACACAATATTACCCCCTTCTCGAATCAGTTTTGTAAATTTTCCAAACTCTGGTGTAAATGCTGTAGGCATTGGAATACCAATGGCACTACTTTTCAGCATACAATTTGTCAAATGCTGCAGTTTGCTGATGCCGTCACCATAGTGATTTTCAAAATCAACACTTGTTTGAATCTTCTCCACCTTAGGCATTAGCTGTCTTTCCCTTCTACAGTTTACAGAATAGTCAATGGGATTATCAGGGGATAGTAACCCTGTATTTTCTTCCGACTTCCTCACAAATCCATGATGAGATATTGTAAAATGTGGCTGAATTTCTTCAAAGGATTGAAATTTTATGTCTGAATGAATACCTGTTTCACCAAGCTTATTAAAATGCCTCTCAGTACTAGCATTGGTATTTTTAAAACCAGTTTCATTTGTAAAGTTTCCCTTATATACAGAATTATCTACTTCAAACTGTTCATGTTCTCTTTTTAGACGTTTTGATTCTGGTGTGTGAGCTTCAGAACATTTGTCTGTATATTCAGAAATTCCTTTCTGAAAATTCTTTTCAGTGGTATCACAGTAGAGTTGGTCCTCATTTCCTGACAATTCACATGACCCAACATCAATTACATCATTTCCTGTGTGGTCACATGACAGGTGTGCATTTAAATCTTCCCCAGTTTGAAAACTAAGTGCACACTGTGTGCAGTGCCTGGAAGTTAGATTATGGTGTTCAAGATGAATATTCTTCACATGTGACAAAAAATTATCTTTAGATGTTAAAATTGATGGCAAGCTTGTGCATAAAGTACATTTATAAAGAATTTCTGCAAATCTCATCAAATTTTCTGTAGAGCTGCACAAGGCTTTCCTAACTACATCTTTGGCCAGCACCCTTCCCATAGAAGCACAAACTATTTGCATATTTTCCTTGTTTTCAGTGGGATCTGAACTGGAATTATACATATCTGCCTTAGACCCAGCTGATATTTTGACCACTGAATAACCTGTATCCACTATGGAGGGACTGCAACTTCCTTCATCCTTTTCAATCCACTGATCACTTCTTTGGTCATCCTGTCTTCCCTGTATGTCTTCAAGTTCCTTGGATGGCTGTCTCTGATTTTCTCCCAGATCCATTTTAAGCTCTCGTCTATTTTACCCTGAAAATGAAAATAAGCAGGTTTCAAGACTTGAATTATATTAGTAGATTTGGGTATTGGAAGAATTTTTGTAATGTGATATATTGTGATACCGGACAGTGTATTGTCATACTTTTTGCAATATAATGTGATACTTGACAGTGTATTGTGATATATATTGCAATATGATGTGATACTAGACAGTGTATTATGATACATATTGCAAAATATTGTGATACTGGACAGTGTATTGTGATACTAGACATTGTATTGTCACACATACTGCAATATATTGTGATACCAGACAGTGTATTGTGATACATATTGCAGTATATTGTCATACTAGATACTGTATTGTGAAATATACTGCAATATACTGTGAGACTAGACAGTGTATTGTGATACATACTGCAATATATTGTTATACTAGACAGTGTATTGTGATACATATTACAACATACTGTGATACTAGATAGTGTATTGTGGTGTATATTTTACAATATATTGTGATACTAGCATATTGTGATATATATTGCAATATATTGTGATACTAGACAGTGTATTGCAATACATTGTGATACTGAACAGTGTATTGTGATACATATTGTAATATATTGTGATAATACTGTGTGTTGTGATACATATTGCAATATATTGTGAAAATCAGTAGAAAGTGCAAAATAATATTTAAGAGTGAACAAGAAGTCAAAGTTTAATACAACTTTAATTTCTTTTAAATTCTTTTAAATCTCTCAAAATGAACGATGATTGGGAAATATCTTACATGATACAGCCGAGTCCAAGATACATAAGATAGGCTCCCGTTTAATTTGCATCTTTTCAACTTTGACGACGTGGTTCAGCAAAGATGGGATGATGTTAATCCCTTCATAGATTTCAGCTTAGGGTTATTTTTAGTGGGTTTGTATGTTGGTACAAAAGTCTACATCACAAAACTGATTCGTGTTATTGTTAGATGAGACATTTTTCTAACAAATTCTTTCAAATTTCAAAGTTGTTCTTGCCTTCTTTGCAGCTAAATCCCAAACTGAAACAACTCTCAAACGAAAATCAACCAGTATCGCCAACATTTTGAACACAGGCAAGACTGGTCCTGTGATCACATAATCATGTAAAACTGGGTTATAACCTGCATGTATAACATTACTATAATAATTGGCGCTGTTGTACAAACTGCTGCAAACTGACACTTCCAGAAGAATTCACTTACTTTTTATTATATATTTAATGAAATCACAAATCAAAATGTTAAAAGAAGCCTATTATATAATGTTGCAAATCAGTCAAAAGTTTCTAATGACTATATCCAGTTTTACATGATCATGTGACCTTTCAGAAATCTTTTTGAGATTCTGCAACAACAGATATGTTGATAGAGACAAAAATTTAAAATGGAACAAGTATCGGTGAAAGTAGAGATTTTATTTGTATACTTTTTATAGAAATACCTTAAAAAAAATGGAAGTGTTTGTTGGCAATATACAACAGTACACATACCAGCAATATACAACAGTACACATACCAGCAATATACAACAGTATACATACCAGCAATATACAACAGTATACATACCAGCAAGATGCAACAGTACACATACCAGCAATATACAACAGTACACATACCAGCAATATACAACAGTACACATACAGGCAATATACAACAGTACACATACCAGCAATATACAACAGTACACATACCAGCAATATACAACAGTACACATACCAGCAATATACAACAGTACACATACAGGCAATATACAACAGTACACATACCAGCAATATACAACAGTACACATACAGGCAATATACAACAGCACACATACCAGCAATATACAACAGTACACATACCAGCAATATACAACAGTACACATACCAGCAATATACAACAGTACACATACCAGTAATATACAACAGTACACATACCAGCAATATACAACAGTACACATACCAGCAATATACAACAGTACACATACCAGCAAGATAAAACAGTATACATACCAGCAATATACAACAGTATGCATACCAGCAAGATACAACAGTATACATACCAACAATATACAACAGTACACATACCAGCAATATACAACAGTATACATACCAGCGATATACAACAGTATACATACCAGCAATATACAACAGTATACATACCAGCAATATACAACAGTACACATACCAGCAATATACAACAGTACACATACCAGCAATATACAACAGTACACATACCAGTTATTGCAACAGTATACATACCAGCAATATACAACAGTATACATACCAGCAATATACAACAGTATACATACCAGCAATATACAACAGTATACATACCAGCAATATACAACAGTACACATACCAGCAAGATCCATACCACAATATACCAGTATACTGGTAAAACCACACAGGAGCTCACAACTGGCATGGGTCAGTATCTTTAAAGCAGTGTTCAACAAACTGTAATATATAGGTCACAGTTTGGTGAACAAAACCCCACAGCAGGCACACAAGGGACTGACTCGTCCTGTACACTGTAAGCAGAAGTCCTATAATTCAATACCATAATCATGACATCAATACTGTAGTAATGTGACTGGTACTTTATATGCCCATCCCATGTTAATAGTTTTATATGTAGGCACTAGATTGGTATGACTGACAACAATAACCACAAAAATAGTTGTCTTTATTTTGGTCATTGTGACCTTGACCTTTAAGCTAAGTAACCTAACAGCTGCAGCTTATTTTCTTCCCATATCAGTAAGCTATCTTATAAATCTGGTTCTGCTATGTTGTTTAATTAAAACTATTTAAAGGAAACTTGTTCAAAATCAAGAAGTTTATTTTTTTCTCCAAAATGTGAGTCATCCAAAAAGTTTGTCCAAGGCAGAACTAAACTTGCTTTGCAAAAACTATATTTTCTTTATCAGATTTACTTTCTTGACCTTTGACCTTTCAGCCTCCAAATCAATGATGTCCTTCATACAGCAAAGCCATCCACAAAATTTGGAAAAGATACATAGTCTAGAACTAAAGTTCTTGAGCAGTCACCATTATTCATCTTTGGGTCATGTTTACCCTGACCTTTGACCCCAAAGTCTTTTAAGTTTCATCCTTAAAATCAATGCAAGCCATCCATAATATTTGATCAACATGATGAGAGCTAAAACTAAAGTTACTGTGAGAAAAACATTCTTCCTTTTGAGTTACTGTGACCTTGACCTTCTATTTTTTCACCTGAGATCAATAGGTGTCTTCATTATTGGAAGTGCAAGCCATCTATAAACTTTAATGATGGTAAATTGTCTAGAACTGACATTATGGTGTGGAAACCAAATATGTTCTTTTAGCCAAAGTGATCCTGACCTTTACCTTTTTGACCTTAAAATCAAAATGCTTCTTACTCAAAACATCTAAAAAGTTTGTGAAATTATAGTCCATGGAACTTTTATGTTATAGTGCAAAAATGGACATAGTAATGGACAACAGCATGGGCAGCTATACTGACTTATGGATTTACTGATGGACCAGTGGTATAGAAACTGCCCAAGCAACACCTGCAACTGCAAGGGGAAGGGGGGCCTAAAAGTCCCATGACACAAATTTTTTTATTGGGAGGGAACCCCAGAATTAAGTAATTAAGTTTCTGTTTGGGTGAGGGGCATAATTTCTTGCTACGCCACTGTCATGAACAGCAGCATGGCCAGGTGTACTGACTTTGGGACTTACTGATGGACAGAAGCAAAGCAATAAACCCCTTCTGCCATCACAGTGGAAGCATTTAAAAAACTAAACTTAAATGAAGACATTATTGATAACAATTGTAAAAAATACAGATCATTCCATTGCAATAGTACAATCTTGGCTTGTAAAAGATGTAAATGTATTTGCAAATATTTATATCATATATACATGTAAGTAACAATGTGAAAATAAGTATGCAAAATACCTAATTTGGATGACAATAGCTCTTGGAGACTACAATGAAGTTAACTGAGATGATAAACAGCCCCCCCCCCCTTTAAATGTTAACTCATATCTTATAACATAATCTTTTGCGATGTTTTACTTACTATTTGTGGCATTTATTCTTCTTTGTTAATTGATAAAGCAAAAGTTTGACAAAAATATGATTAAATTTTAATTCCTGTACTGTATGAAAGGAAACTACTTATTTCTCAATCGTCTTCTCCCCTCTCTCTCTCTCTCTCTCTCTCTCTCTCTCTCTCCATTTTCCCTGATATCATCTCAATGGAAGATCACACGAAAGTTGTTGCTGAAATCTATGTCTAACTAATTTTTTACAGTTTAGAAGGATTAGTGATGATTTGATTGCTTTAATTGATTTTAGAATTAATAGAACTGGCCAAGCTTTTAATGAAAACACGAAACTTTTTTATATTTTATTCAAAAGTTACATATGTCATTCTTGTAATTTACACCTAAACACTGTATTTTACTTCCTGTTTTCACTATAATAGTTCAAATGTACACACACAAAATGAAGTGTCACTTTGTTAATGAAAATAAGTAAATGTTCTATTGATCTTATGATCTCACACTTTTGTAATGTTTATTTCTTTATCCTCTTGTTAATTCTCATTTGTTTGTGTATTCAAATATTTCATAATTCTCCTATTTGACTCATCAAACTTTCCTACCATGTATGCTCTTTATTAAATAGTGACATAACAAAAAAGTTTTTGTTACTTTTCTTTAAGGGTCACATTATTCATCAGATAAAAAAGTTGGAAGATTATTTTTTTATATATTCATTATATTATCGACATGAAATTTTAAAAAATCACATACCACAGTTTGCTGAAACTACATAAGTAAAAGCATACAATATCATTTCTTTACAAGTGATCAGGCCAACAACAAAAAATATGTGTGTTTCCTATTGCACTGGTTTTAAAATTAGGGTAGACAGGTAGGAATATTTTTATTTTTTTATTTTTTTTAAATTATATATAAATCAAATAATATTTAAAACACTTCAAAGTACCAGGCAAAATTAGATGCAAAAATCAATTTCGGCAATGTGATTTTGTCTATAATAAAAAAAAATATTGGGGGGGGGGGAGTGGTAGGGTCGGCAGCGAAAACACACATACTTTTTCTTTGGCCTCAAGTATCATTCTGAACACAAAATTACAAGATAAACATATAATTTCTATTAAACAGCGTCCACTTTTGTGCATATCTCTTATCTGTCAAATGGAACAATCAAGTACTACACACTGGACCATGCTGACCTCCATTAAAGCAATACATCTTTGCTTTAAAAAAGATTGCCTTTTGGCACCCATGCCATCATAAAAGTTCAGCACAACAAAATTAAGTGAAAACTCCCAATTCAGCCATGGGTAAACTGCTGTGTAAAATAACATGCTCAATTGGCTCTATTGTTCAATGTATCACATGTTATCATGAAAAAATGAAATTAAATATTTCCAGCCAAGGAGGACATAATTAATATACACTAAACTTCACCTTTAAAGTTTTTACAAAAAAAATGTGCAAAATATAAGAAAAATTACCGTAATGGCATCAAAATGTAATCTAGTCATCTACATACAAAGTACAAATAAGCCAAAATGTGCAAACATGTAAATTTCTAAAATTTTAAATTGCTGTAATGGCCTGAAAATCAAATCAAGTCATATGCATATGGATACAAATATTCCAGCCAAATGTATTTGTCTACACTGATTCGTTTTGCACAATCTTGCTAACAAGCTTGTTTAGATAGACAGACAAAGGACGACCGGACCAAATTAAAAACAAAGTCTACCCCCCACCCCCTAAAACGGTGGCAGCATAAACTAGAGTCCCTCAAGAGACTGACACTCTATGGCTGAAAACTATTACCAGGAATACAAGACCATTTCTTCATTTTAACAGCTGAGTGTTGAAACCATTTTTGATATTCTTCAGTGAGAACAAGATTTCCAAATTAGCTGCTGCAGTGGACATATTGAATGTACAAGGCATTGTAAAGTCTTCTGGTGAAAATCCCATGTTGATATGACTTTCCATTTTAGAGGAGTAATGATAACAAGATTTTCTAGATGGATGCCATCAGATTGACACCTGATTTCTATTTAGAACCCACTAGACATCATAAGAAGTCTTGAGGTGAAAGCACAATGTCAATATGACCAGCCATCTAGAAGAAATAGTCATAACAAGAGTTTCAAGACGGTTTGTGGTAGTCCTATTAGAATTTGAATAGGCACCATTTTAATTTAGGACCAACTACACACCATATGAAGTCTTTCAGTGAAAACTCCATGCTGATATGACCATTCATTTAGAAGAAATAGTGATAACAAGATTTTCAAGATGGCCACTGTGGCAGGCAAACAGAATGTCTGAATGGCACCATTAGGACCAACTAGACATCATAAGAAGTTGTTTAGTAAAATCCCCATGTTGATACGACCATCCATTCAGGAGGAATAGTGATAACAATATTTTCAAGATGGACACGGTGGCAGCCATATTGAACATCAGATCTGCACCATTGTCATTTAGAACAAACTGGACATCATAAGAAGTCTTCTGGTGAAAACCCCATGGCAATATTACCTTATGTTCAGGATGAGTAGCAAAAACATGATTTTCAAGATGGCCACTGTGGTGGACATACTTGACATCAGATTGGCACCATTTTCATTTAGGACCAACTAGACATAATAAGAAGTCTTCTGGTGAAAACCCCATGTTGAGATATCAGATTTGTATCATTTTCATTCAGGAGCAACTAAACATCTTAAGAAGTCTTCTGGTGAAAACCCCATGTCAATATGACTTTCAGTCTAGGAGGAGTAGTGATAACAAGATTTTCAAGATGGCCAATGTGTTGGCCATATTGAACATCAGATTGGCCCCATTTCCATTTAGGACTAACTAGACTTACTAACTAGACATCATAAGAAGTCTTTTTGTGAAAACCCCATGTTGATATGGCCATTCATTCAGGAGGAGTGGCGATAAGATTTTCAAAACGGCCACTGTGGTGGTCATATTTGATATCAGATTGGCACCATTTTCATTTAAGACCAGCTAGACATCATAAAAAATCTTTCTGGTGAAAACCTCATGTCAATATGACTTGCAGTCCAGGAAGAGTAGCGATAACAAGATGTTCAAGATGGCCACTGTGGCAGCCATATTGGACATCAGATTATCCCCAATTTCATTGCAGACCACCTAGACATCATAAGTAGTCTTTTAATGAAAACCCCATGTTGATACGACCATCATTTCTGAAGGAGTAGCGATAACAAGATTTTCAAGATGGCCAATGTGGTGGCTATAATGGATGTCTGAGCGGCACCATTTTCATTTAGGACCAACTAGACCATGGGAAGAATGTGCATGTAAAGTTTCATGGCAATCCTCCAAGTAGTTTAGGAGGAGTAATTATAACAAACTTGTCCTAACAGATGGATGATGGACAACAGACCATCCCATAAGCTGTTCTGGTCTGACCAATAGAGCTAAAAACTGCAACATTCTACTGTTATAAATACTACACTTAAATACAAGACAGACAAGTGTTTCAGAAATTCAACTGAAAGTATTATTGTGTTGGGTACTTATTTATTTCAATTTTTGACATGAAAATAACCCTCTCCATGAAAACAGGCCATGAAAAACAAATGACAGATGGTTTTCCACAGCAAGGAAGAGAGGGTAAGTGATCATACACTAGTGTTTCAGCTAGGAATTTCTAACAGGGGGGAGGAGAAAAGGGGCACCTTTGTTGAAGGATGGGGAATGCTTTTGCAACATATATCATTTTTTGCAATTAAAAGACTTGATGTCAATGTGAAATTTGGCATTTAATCTTTTTGGAAATAGAAAAAGACAAAAGCACATTCATAAGTTTATCCAACATTGAAAAAACTGAAAAATAAGTGGAATAAAAAGCAACAGCACAGATTTAAGGTGTTTTAATGATCTGGAGATAGGCTGAGGGGAGGACTTTTGCAGGGAAGATGGCAAGGGGGAGGGGGCAGGGGACTAGAAAGGGTGCTAAGAACAAAAGGATTGGCACTGAATGCAGAGGTGGGAATCCCCCTCTATTTCTACCAAGCTGGATCACTGATACACATTTCTTTGTGTCTAATTTCATGACAACTTCATCAAAGAAATTCATGTTAAACAGTGAATTTAATCATAATGTTAGGCAGTGATGCTTAGATGAACTGATCTGACCAAAAATGAAAAATATTCTCTTGAATATATACATGAAGGTTGACTTTTTCTTATACGTGTATTCACTGAACATTGGTACAATACAGAACATCTTTATGGACACAAATATTTTTATACTTTACAAAATTTACGGTCTTTGAAAATAAAGTCTAGGACAATTATCCTCATAAAAAGAAAATACCTGGGAACAGGATTTTCAGGAACAAAACATTTTTTAATTTGGAAATTTGGATACTGTTGAAATATCTGACTTTGCCATTGGGTATCATATACATAACTATGACCATAATACATCATCACCATTAAGAAAGAAAATAATTACCATATTTATCCAAAAAACCCATGCCTGATAATAAGACTCTTCCCACCCCACCACACCCCCCTTTTCCCCTTTTTTAGAAAATTTCAGCAAGTATTTCCAAAGGATATCTTTATTTGATAATAAACCCAACCCCTGGTTTTTAGACAAGTTTATGAGGCTGGCCCACTGGTCTTAGCATGGGAGAAATGGTGTAAATGATAGGTTCTATTAGTTTTCCATATTTTCAAACTTTAATCCTCCAATACTTAATATAAGACAGACATACAAGAAAATACATAACAAACCTTAAGGAATAATTATATAATATAATTTTCTCATCTGCAATGATCTCACTTCACCTTTAGTAACATAGTCACTAATGATCTCCATAATCCAGACTGTGTCACTTTTCAACGACCCAATCTCCTCTGTTAAACTTGTTTATAAAAGCTAATAATCCATCCATTTAGGTATATACAAGATACATCCATTCTATGACACTTTCAACTATTTACCTTGAAAGCTAAAAGCAATTACCAATATGACCTTGACCTTTGATATTTTGAACTTGTATTCCCAACAATGCTGATCCATGTACCCTGGTGAATCTGATATAAAGTCTAATGCATATCTATGTACCCTGGTGAATCTGATATAAAGTCTAATGCATATCCATGTACCCTGGTGAATCTGATATAAAGTCTAATTCATATCCATGTACCCTGGTGAATCTGATATAAAGTCTAATTCATATCCATGTACCCTGGTGAATCTGATATAAAGTCTAATGCATATCCATGTACCCTGGTGAATCTGATATAAAGTCTAATGCATATCCATGTACCCTGGTGAATCTGATATAAAGTCTAATTCATATCTATGTACCCTGGTGAATCTGATATAAAGTCTAATGCATATCCATGTACCCTGGTGAATCTGATATAAAGTCTAATTCATATCCATGTACCCTGGTGAATCTGATATAAAGTCTAATTCATATCCATGTACCCTGGTGAATCTGATATAAAGTCTAATGCATATCCATGTACCCTGGTGAATCTGATATAAAGTCTAATGCATATCCATGTACCCTGGTGAATCTGATATAAAGTCTAATGCATATCCATGTACCCTGGTGAATCTGATATAAAGTCTAATGCATATCCATGTACCCTGGTGAATCTGATATAAAGTCTAATGCATATCCATGTACCCTGGTGAATCTGATATAAAGTCTAATGCATATCCTTGTGACCTTGGATCTCTGACCAGTGGTTTCTGACCTTGGATCTCTGACCAGTGGTTTCTGACCTTGGATCTCTGACCAGTGGTTTCTGACCTTGGATCTCTGACCAGTGAAGCTGTGATGTAACACAAGCTGTGGACATGATAAAATTCACATATGAGAGATGGACAGAAGGGCAATGCAACCATCATGTCACATTTGCAACATTTATCACAGACAATTCTGAATTACACTTATGATCATACTAGTTGGGGGAAACATAACAATCACCAAATTAAGAGCACCTATCATGTTATGAGAATGTATCATGATAACTGAAGGGGAAAATGCAAAAGTTCACAAATGACACAATTTGCTGACATTTCAGCCTATCTAATATGAAAGAATGTAAGCCTCCCTGGTCACACATATTCAAATATACAGTATGTACCAGTAAATGTCAGATGGCAAATGTTAAAATCCATGTCAGTCAGAATATAGAACTTTTTCAGATCCTACATGCAGTAAAGTTCATTTGACATTTACATGATATACTTCTTATAATTGTCAATTTGCATATGAAAATACTGTAAATTTATGAAATTTTGTGGGTTTACACGTACCGCACTGGTTTTAAAATTTGGGTAGGCAGGTAGGTATTTTTTTTTTTTTTTTTTTAAACATATATAAATCAAATAACATTTAAAGCGCTTCAAAGTACCCGGCAAAACCGGCTCAATTTGATGCAAAAATCAATTTTGGTAATGTGATTTTGCTTATAATTAAAAAAAATATTTACAAAATTGGGGGGGGGAGGGAGTGGTAGGGTCAGCAATGTGAAACAGGGACGGTCGGCCGACCGGAAACACATATTTTTTTTTTTGTCTAATCTACTGTTGCATAATGTACCGGCAAATCAGGATCAAAGTTGTTTGTTCTACTGATTACTCCAAACAAACTGCATAAACCCTGATCTTCTGGCCCATTATTTGACAGCAGATCTGGGTCTGGGTGGTTGGCAGTTCAACTTGACTTAAAAGCAAGCACATATAGTAATATGCTTTTGAAAAAAAAAGGACATTCATCATAACAGCATTTATCTTGGGTCTTTAAGTATCTAGATCATAACAAGTACAACATCCATGAAATTGGTACCTGACACAGTAAGGTGAATCTGAATACCATATATACAATGTAATACCTACACTGTAATGTGAATCTGAATACCATATACAATGTAATACCTAAACTGCCCACACAGTAAAGTGAATCTGAATACCATATATACAATGTAATACCTACACTGTAATGTGAATCTGAATACCATATACAATGTAATACCTACAATGTAATGTGAATCTGAATACCATATACAATGTAATACCTACACTGTAATGTGAATATGAATACCATATACAATGTAATACCTACACTGTAAAGTGAATCTGAACACCATATACAATGTAATACCTAAACTGCCCACACAGTAAAGTGAATCTGAATACCATATACAATGTAATACCTACACTGTAAAGTGAATCTGAACACCATATATACAATGTAATACCTATACTGTCCACACAGTAAAGTGAATCTGAATACCATATACAATGTAATACCTATACTGTCCACACAGTAAAATGAATCTGAATACCATATACAATGTAATACCTATACTGTCCACACAGTAAAGTGAATCTGAATACCATATACAATGTAATACCTACACTGTAAAGTGAATCTGAACACCATATATAATGTAATACCTATACTGTCCACACAGTAAAGTGAATCTGAATACCATATGCAATGTAATACCTACACTGTAAAGTGAATCTGAGCACCATATACAATGTAATACCTACACTGTCCACACAGTAAAGTGAATCTGAATACCATATACAATGTAATACCTACACTGTAAGGTAAATTTGAATACCATATACAATGTAATACCTACACTGTAAAGTGAATCTGAATACCATATATACAATGTAATACCTACACTGTAAAGTGAATCTGAATATCATACACAATGTAATACCTACACTGTAAAGTGAATCTGAATACCATATACAATGGAATACCTACACTGTAAAGTGAATCTGAATACCATACACAATGTTATACCTACACTGTAAAGTGAATCTGAATACCATACAATGTTATACCTATACTGTAAAGTGAATCTGAATACCATATACAATGTAATACCTACACTGTAAAGTGAATCTGAATACCATACACAATGTTATACCTACACTGTAAAGTGAATCTGAATACCATATACAATGTAATACCTACACTGTAAAGTGAATCTGAATACCATATACAATGTAATACCTACACTGTCCACACAGTAAAGTGAATCTGAATTGCATATACAATGTAATACCTACACTGTAAAGTAAATTTGAATACAATATACAATGTAATACCTACACTGTAAAGTGAATCTGAATACCATATATACAATGTAATACCTACACTGTAAAGTGAATCTGAATACCATATACAATGTAATACCTACACTGTAAAGTGAATCTGAATACCATACACAATGTTATACCTACACTGTAAAGTGAATCTGAATACCATATACAATGTAATACCTACACTGTAAAGTGAATCTGAATACCATATACAATGTAATACCTACACTGTAAAGTGAATCTGAATACCATACACAATGTTATACCTACACTGTAAAGTGAATCTGAATACCATACACAATGTTATACCTACACTGTAAAGTGAATCTGAATACCATACACAATGTTATACCTACACTGTCCAGTTCAAAAATTAGTATCTGGGTGAATACAGACAGACTAGAAGTAGGAGAGAAGAGGCAGATGTATGAATGAACACACAAAAAGAACCCAATCCGTCAATGATTAGTAATGAATGATGCACACTCAGGCAGAATTGCATGCTCGTACTAGCTACACTGGAGATAAGATGACAGTGTCAGGTAAGCCACTGGAATTTTATAGCATCCTTGCTAGTGTAATAAATGTAATAAACAGTGTCCACATCATGTGTACATATTTTAGTGTAATAAATGTAATAAACAGTGTCCACATCATGTGTACATTTTTTAGCAGCAGAGTTAGATCTCTTTGTCAGGTTGGAAACTCGAGAAGCAGAGTTACATTCCTTTGTCTAGGTTGGGAACTCACTGCTCTGGATGTTAATTCTCTCCCCCAATATCACTGCGACCAATCAAAAACATGTAAAATACCCCAGTGTATATCAGATGTATCTTAAACTGAAACCCAAATATGGGACTAAACAAAAATAGGAGACAACTTCTACTGACAATTTGGGACATGTTACTTACAATTTTTTTTAAGTTAAACTTGCCTTATGGCAACTATGGGGGGGGGACATGTTCTTTCTTGTGTATCATTTATATGTGAGGTATATACAATACTATCATAGAAACACAAGGAAGAATGCTTCAACATGACCTTTGTTTTAATCAACACAGACGTCTGAAACTATACTTTGCATAGTCTAATAAAAGCTATATTGATGTTAACTCAAATATTCAACTTTTCATTTATACAGCGCTGTCTGCTTATTTTTCCATCCCTAAATACTACCAGCCTAATTTCCTATGTTTTACTTGACCCACAGACATGACTGCATCAGCTGGCCATGATAATAAAATACACTGAGTGAAATACTAAACTCTGATTTGTCAATAAAAAATGATTAAATTTTTTCATGGCAATTTTTGTAACTGCTTTCCAGGTTGGCTGGTTTTAGTACCTATATGCTAAATTTATAAGCAAAATTTTAGCTTCTTTTTGATGGAAAATGTACTCATATTTTGTATTCTAATTTCTCAAGAAGTCCAGGAATGGAGGAGCAGGCATTTTTTCTGACCTGACAAGAGATAGTGCCATTGATGATTGCAATTTGGAGTACTCAAGGCTGAGTTAATTCTGCAACTTTGAGTACTCAAGTCCTAAATTTGATATCGATTGCATTAATGCTAGTCTGAGTTTCCTTTGACCTTTGACCTTTCCCATCCAATGTTATATATCTGTATAGTTATGTTTGGCTGTGAGATCCGAGCACATCTCATACTGAGAAGTTGGAATTCACCAAAACCACACAGCAGTGGCATAGGGTAGATGCTTACTACAATGCTTATCACAGTTAAGTGTCTTAACACTGAGACCTACATGGATAAAGTCTATAGGAATATGATTTATTTTCTCTGACATGACAATCAGACACATTTCATCACTTTAATAAGCTGACACTCAAGCCATAAATAAAGAGTGTACAAACTGGACCTTGCACTGGGCCATTTCTCACACAACTTGCTCATATGATCCAAAATCTCGGGGTATACATTTTCCTTGACATCGGAGATCAAACGATCATGTGATACAAACAACCTATAAATGGGAAAGGTTTATAATAACTTTATTGCGTTCAAAAAAGGCCATGAGATTTGATAATCATGTGACTGAGCAATGCTTCGTCGCAGAATAGCATCTGTTGAATTTATATTCTGGTTATTAGTACAAATATTGGCTTATCAAAGCTATAAATGATATTCAAATTGAAGATAAATATTCTACTTAATGATTTCATGTAGGCAAGGCTCAAGGAATGATCGCTTAACTTTGCATGGTCCCGTAGTAAGTGAATTCCAACTTTTCAACAGAGGTTGCACCATTACCACCACCCCAATATAACTGTCCAAATATCTAAAATGGGGTTGGAAAGGTCAGAGGAAAGGAAAGGTCAGAGGAAACTCAAGGCTACCTTAATGTAAGATCTCCTTTTAAGACTGACTTAACTCGCAAAGTTAAATGATAGTGATACACTAGACCTGAATAGGTTCTGAGGCAGGTTTTAGGAGCTGCTTCTCTCATATGTAGAATTCCAGGTTTGAAACATGTGCTGAGATATGGCTATTTTCATGCAGGTTTTGACTAAAATAATGAGCATGCTCTTATTATGACATGCACTTATTAGATCAAATATGGTACATAGCTAGATAAATACAAGTATGCTGATTTAAGTTGTTACTTTATTTTTGTTCACAAGCAGGGCTCAAACAATTTTCTGTTGGCTGTAACAGTGTTGCACCTTGGTTAAGCTGTCAGGGGGGGCATTATATGTATTTCTGTCCACATATAATGATCAAGATATGGGGATTTGTTACATTTAGTGGGACACTGTCAGTCTGGGGTGGGAGAATGTCCCCTGAGCTCGCTCAAGGTGCAACACTGTTACAGGACAAGTGAATTGGGACTTGTATTTGTCTTGCATCAATTTTACATATCCTACACTGCACATAATAATGGATCTGCTAAAATTCCATTTTCCAATCAGATAAGCATCTTGAAAAAGTGACTTGCCCTTCCTGAGCCATCGCTCATAAATACCAGCAAACAAGTGGAATTTTCAAGCCCTGAAAAGAAAGTTAACTCTAAAAAACAGGTGCAAATGTGGCAAAAAAACATTCAGACACATTTATAAATTACTTGTTCTTTCTGATAAACTATAATACTTACTGATCAGAATATTTATCACCTGTTTCACATGACATCAATATCTTAGTACATGTAACTGTCACAGCCAGGAATAATCTGTCTTGTATTTCATATCTAAAAGATATTTAAAAAAATTATCAGTAGTACAATAATATATGAAGAAATAAACACAAATAATATACTCAAATGTACAAGACATTTTATATTGAATTGAATATGTCCTGATGTTATTCCAAATATAAAAGATAAAGGCATATGTATGTATGTATATATATATATATATATATATATATATATATATATATATATATATATATATATATATATATATATATATATAGAGAGAGAGAGAGAGAGAGAGAGAGAGAGAGAGAGAGAGAGAGAGAGAGAGAGTCTCTGAGAGAGACAGACAGAGATAGAGAAGAAGAAAAAATATTTTGGCAATTTACTTGTAAATTTGTAGTCACTGTCATCTTTTTTATTAACAAAATAATAGGCACAGACTCTATTCCCATCATTTTATAAAAGTCCAGGTGTGATGATTTTATTGAATTTACAACAATGCTAAAATGTTCATTCTACAGCGCATGTAAGTATGATGTTAAAAATATGTATGTATGTATACATGCATGTTTAAATAAATAGCTGTATGTACATATTCATGTGTACGTATGATAGATAGATAGATAGATAGATAGATAGATAGATAGATAGATAGATAGATAGATAGATAGATATAGATAGATGCTCTTGATAGGTATGTACCATTAATTTATGTACATGTATCTATATGTAGACATGGGAAGATTGACATATAATAACTGCATACATATGTACATGGATAGACTGATAGGATGTTCTCTTTATCCTGTTGATGCATGTAAGTAGATGTAGGTAGTTATTCCACATTTTCCAGAAAAAATTCTCCATGTAAGGTCACCCTGGAAGTATCACAGCACAATCATATAAAAAATATCCATGATCACTGAATGATTACCCTTAATTGTAACTCCTTGAATGCAGACTATCAGAACTGTATAAACGTAGGCATCACTATTGTTGAAAAACTTAAGGAAAAAACATGACTTACTAACAGTACAATTTCACAAACTTCACACATAAAATTTGCTTAAGTTTTTTTGTCAATAAATGAATATTCCTGTGCAGTGATCTCATATGAAGAACCGGCTTCTGTAGGAAACATATATCCAGTCTGAAGTTACACTGATGAAGTTCCACCGAGCACTTCATGTTTAACCAAAACACCTTGTTACCCAATTAGCAAAACATATGAACATAAATTGCATGGACGCCTTTCCTTCTTTTCTACTTTAAATATAACCCTCCCGACTGCCAGCAGACGATCTACTATTAGGGAGCGATTTTGTCCCACTCTGTCTAAATGTCAGCATGGTGTGTTTAGATCAGTGAATAAACTTTATCAGATACTACCAGACTTAACAGAAAATCGAAGTTTCAGTCCTGTAAAGCGGTCCATTGGCGCCTGGTTTGTTAGATAAATAGCTAAGTTATGCGTCTAGGCGGCAACCCCATACAATCAATGACTGTAGGCCGGCTGTTAAAGCCCTACTGGCGCCATCAGGTCACAATTAGCCCAATACAATCATGTCAGACTGTCGCGACGTAAAGTCTAGAGGCAACACAAGGGCGAACGCCGGAAATTTGTGTATGTCTTGATAAAGCCTTAGAAAGAGCTCGTCATGTCGAAGTGAGGAGAGGAAGGATTGAGTTACAACTGAGATTAAATTAAGGGCCTTCTTTTGACGGAGGATATTGTTCAATAGATAAAAGTTTACAGTTGAATTACCCACTCCACACCATCCGCAGCTTCCATGCATGGGAAGCGAGTGTAAACAAGCCTCGCTTTGACCCATCACACGGGAGCAGCTATTGATGTAGCATGCACTGCGTGGGCCTCTCTGTATACATCATATTTTCAATGAGGTTTTTTTTCACTCCACGATTGCTCTGCTCTTACAATCGTCTGTGTCAGTTCGCGTATTTACAACACCAATACTCCCCATAATTAACTTCCTTACAGTATTTTTTTTGTTGTTGTACGCGTTGTGAAAGCTTTAATAGTCAGAGTACCTTAGTAATCCCAAAAACGATCCGCAAGTCTTAGCCCGTGACTTTTCGAATTTGTCAGTGGCGGCGCAAGGGTTCGAGGCGCCCGGGTGCAAAGTTCTTTAGTGGCGCCCCTACATTGCCATAGAGAACAGTTTTTATGTCAGTTGCTAACCTCCAACACTGCCACTCCTTTTTACGCCCTGGTTACAGCTGCAAAAAAGCTCCCGATGGCGCCCTCCCCCCCCCCCCTCGCCTGGCGCCCTAGGGCAATTGACCCCCCACCCCCACCCCTCGTGCCGCCACTGGATTTTGTTCTAATTTTTTAACATTTAACCACATATTTGGATTTTTTTTTTAATAACAAGAATTAAAAAAAAGACTTTAAAAACTGAATAGGCGACTGTGGTACGTACCAATGCAAGTCGGGACTGATTTATTGCACTACCCTCTATTACGTATAATATTTACAAAATAAATATATGTTCATAAATGCCACATTCACACCTAAACACTCCACGTACACACAAAAACACATACTCAGCACGTATTTTCATATGTGTCTACACACTTGAACTGATAATACAACAATATGCAAATAAACATGTGGCGTGACAGTTTGTGTACAAATTTACAATGAAATGTCAGCATAAAGTGACGGACACTGAATATTTAACTGTTATATTTCACCCAAGCAATCATCATTTCATGAAAGGATTGCATACCTGTCAAATCACACTCATTGCGCGTGAGACATACGCATTTTGTACAGAAATCACGCTAACATGCATATCCTGAATTTTCTCAACCATTTAAAAAAAAAAATGTCTTTCATGTATTTTTAACCTAATGATTTTATGGTTTCCTAACTATCTCCGGTAAATTTACACGTTTTCAACACATCATTTACCGTAAATTTTAGGTTGAGTGGCAACGAATTATGTTGAATTGGTTCCTGGTGTAACTATATGCCGTTTTCCATGGGGGGGGGGACCTCCCCCTACCTCTCCCCCCCCCCCTCCCGAGGCTTCATCACAGGGAGCTTTCGCCCTCTTGAGATGATCTCACTCTTGACACTTAAGGACCCTTGACAGATCTGGGACTTAAGGACCCTTGACAGATCTGGGACTTAAGGACCCTTGACAGATCTGGGACTTAAGGACCCTTGACAGCTCTGGGATTGTGCAATTTTAGCCTGTTTAATTTCCTATAGAATATTATTCCATACAAGGGCACCTGAGAAAAAAAATACTGAAAGCTTCATTTAAAGTACATACATTGTCACAAAACTCGGCACGTCTAAATTGACAATCACCCTTTCCAATTGTTATGCAAATGTGAGTACAGGTGAACGGTATGATTATAAGTTGGATTTGTTGAATGGGCCAAAGAAGCTCATTCATAGTACATATTTTGTAAACCACCCTGCTCCTACAATTCATTATTAACATAAGAAATAAAGGTATCATTATATTGCCAAAAGACTTGAGAGTGCATTGTTGTTATTTATTTTGACATTGAAACAAACCTTTAAAAAAATGAGAGGTACAAAATGCAGTTTTAATCAATTTTGCACCTTTTTTGTAAACAAATTTACAACATTTGTACGCAAGATACATAAATCAAATGTATACTCTCAGTTCATTGAAAAATGCAGTGCTACTAATTTTTACTCAGTAAATTATTTTATTTACCCATTTTGATACTTTAAAATTGAAACTTTGGGTTGACTTAAGAGGAGCAAAAAGAGGTCTTTGCAATTATAATATATTTGCACTATCTATCATAAAATCCCCCCTCAATATATATATACGACATGTATGATTTATAGGTAAATTGTAAGCAACAATGGTTTCATATAAACTGTGATTTCTTGAGCTACAAGAGGGAGGAAAACAAAAGTGTTATTTATTTATTTATTATTATTTAGTTATTGCACACACACATACACACAGTTGTGTTTAACCGCCATATATCCAGAGGCGATATGCAAAGCGCAGTTAAAATGAAAGGCGACATCGCGACATACAAAAGTGCATATTTAAGAATAACATTTTCCTCTTCAGACAGAAAATTATTAACTGTCGTCCAAATCCTTTTTTTAATGTGCACATAGTCCACGGTCACTGTGAATAAAGTAGTTTAGCGCAATATAAGTTATGTTTGTAAATACTAGAATATTTTTAACTTTTGCCACTGGACTTGCATCAACTGAAATATAAAGGCTTTCAAATACTTAAACTGCACAGGTCGAACATCTCTCTCTCTCTCTCTCTCTCTCTCTCTCTCTCTCTCTCTCTCTCTCTCTCTCTCTCTCTCTCTCTCTCGTGTTGCTTTTTGTGCAATTATTAAATGCGAGCGTTGGAGTAAGAATGAGAAATGAAACAGTTTGAATATTATTTTTTCCCCAAGGATGGTGGTGTAAGGCCATGAGACTAATGAAAAGACCAAGAGCTGGGATTTTTTAATTTTTAAAAAAAATCATTTCAGGTCCCCAAATAGCTTGAAAAAATATTCTTGCTCTGATTTGTTGAGAAAAAAAACTTACTAAATTAGTTGCATTTTTTGTTATCTCCAGGTAAATGAAAATCATTCTGGTTCTAAAAAACATCCCAAGCCCCCCTCTATCACCACCCCAAAGGCCAAGCCCCCCGCCCCGCCCCCCCCCCCCCATTAGATTGTCGAATTATCCGTCCCTAGCCAATTATTATGGCTTCTAGCTAGCAATTCCTCCCTCTTTTTATTTTGTTATACTCAGAGAACTTTATTCTTGCTATGTAATGGTTCATGTTTTCGATACTCAGTATGTGAACTGAAAGTTTTAGTGCATGTATCACGCTGTGGTTTTTGCTACCACACTACTAAAATAAAATATTAGGAGCCAAATTAAATGTATACAATACTACATGATGCGTGATATTTAAAGCAAATGCTGGGCATCATATTATGTAGTGTTTTCCATCACTTTTCCTTTTTAATTACTTTATTTCTTTTTTTCTCTCTATGGAAGAGTTGTTTTCAAAAGTGTTTCAAATTAAGTGACGTTGATCAAATAACTATAATTGTCACATACGATTTGTCGTCATAACAGATACCGTCTCTATAGAGAAACTAAGTTGCAGGGGGAAAGAAATAGAGAGAGAAAGAAATATATATATATAGAGAGAGAGAGATGTTTTTGTTGTTTATTTGGTTTCTAGCGACACTTTGAGCATTTTATTAGCCCTATAATACCGAGGAAATCGGAGCAAAGTGCCTTTCCCAAGGACACACAGAGGCAGCCAACCCGGCTGTCCTTGGTGGGTATCGAACCCACAACCCTTGGATTACGAAATCGACGGTCTGCCAATCGAGCTACCGCGACTCCACACACAGAGAGAGAAGGGGGGGGGGGGTAGGGGAGGGGGAGAGTCCTTATGGGAAAACATCATTTTAATTAATTCATAAGACGTTAGACTCATGTAGTTGTCAGAATCTCAGATGTATAGTGTAATACCAAGTTGGAGAGAGAGATGAATAAAACTGCCATAAATTCCGTATATAATTTATGCCATATTCTGATCTAAGTTAATTTCGTTGTCTTGTTTTTAGTTGGCAAGCAACACAGAGTAAGACAGTTTGCTTTTCTTGTTATTTTTAGGTAAATAACCTATTTATGTTTGTAGAAAATGACAGACAAAGATGTGGCGGAAGTTTGAACGTCGAGTCAGCTTGCAGTTCCAAATTATATTGTGAGATTTGTGACACAGATTTTGGAACAAAGCCCTTCCTGTCAGGACATTTAAAACCCAATGACACATTTGTCGTAAGTTGCACGCGCAATCGGTGTTGAGGGATCATGGTAAACGCACCAAGAAAGTGTCCATGTTATATGTGCGACACGTGCAACAACATGAAAAAGTCACAACCCGCAAGAATGAAATAATTAGCAGAATCTGTTTGGGACTGTTCAATGAACATATGAAATCTCGTAATAAACCGTATGGAGACTCACTTTACGAGTTTGATGGTTTGGTTTGGTTTTATGGGTTTAACGCCATTTTTCAGCACATGATAGGCTATACATGGCGGCCAGTATATCTGGTGGAGGAAGAACCTGGGAAAACCCCTGGAAGAAACACCGACCCACGGGAAGCTACTGGCAAGCTTTCTCACATAACCACAATGGCAGAGCCCAAGGCTCGAACTCACGCAGACAGAGGTGAGATGGTAGTGATCGGTAAAGGCGAGCGCCTTAGACCATTCGGCCACCCGGGGCCCCTCGAGTTCGAAATTTGCCCGAGAAAGGTTCTTGGGAAAAAAGTATATATTTGTTTGAGTATATTAGGTACAACGGTACCCTTGTTCAGTATGTTCTTCTGTTTCACACATTTACAGGAAACTTTCAGTAACCACAAAAATAACTCAGATATTGAGGCAAAACTGGGATCATAATGATTGACTTTCGCCTGGTACCTTTAGAACTGCATTACTTTGTAAGAAATAGAGAACTGTGGCGAGTCCTGACTTTGTAGCTTTTCTAATGAAAGATAATAAGCTGTAGCTTTTCTAATGAAAGATAATAGGCAATGTATAAGTTATAGCACGTAAACGAGCTAGGGTGAACTCAAGATGTGAGTAGTAATTGGAATACTCTAGACCCAAACAGGATTTAACATTACGCCGCAGATTTAACATGCGTGAGACGATCTGGACCCATACGGAAATTTAACATAGAAATGGCACTCTGGACCAAAACGGGAATTAACATTAGCTAATGTTAATCCTATGGAAATTCTCCAAAATGACTCTCTTGGGGAATAACGGAAATTTAAAATGGGAATGGCATTATGTAGCATAAGGGGAGTTTAACATGGGAATGGCACTATGATGTATATATGCGGACAAGGAGAAACGTAATGATAGAAAGGTCCATAGGTTTAACATTATGGGACAGTCCGGCGACAAGGGAAAACGTAATAGGTACGCTGTGTCTCCAAATTCCTAGGTATGATTCTATATTTAGCGTGTATTTTTAAAACTCGGAAATTACAAGGGTTATTCCGATTCCTTTTTTTTTATAGAAACATTGTAGTAACTTTGTCGAAAGCAAAAAATGCACTCCCCTTCTCGTTTCGATATAGAGAAAGTAACATCTTCTTTTTTTTTTTTGTGGACCCCTCTTAGACCTTTAGCTATGTTAAGCTATCAGCCCTTAAGGTGTCCCCCTTTGTGCCGAAATGTTTTTTTAAAAGGTTTTTTTATATCTGTTTGTACCCCCATAAAGTCTGTTGTTGTGGGTTTTGAAAAAAATTCAAAAAGAATTTTGAAAAGAAAATTTTATTGTTACTTTTTAGACTAGGGTTCCTTTTTGTATATTATTTTTGAAGGGCGTACTTGATTTGAAACCCGCTTCCAGGTTCCCAATCGTTCCACCCTGGGCCTAAAGAATTTACTCCATGGCTTGTACTCCCCTCCTCAGGTACTGCCCTTACGGCTGGTTTCCTTGCCATGTTATAAAGGTTGTTTTCTGTGATCCTTGCCAGGGATCTTTTAAAAGTCCAGTGTATGCTATATACATGTTGCTATATTGTGTTATCGTGTGCTATAAACCCCTGTATTCTTGTTTGGACTGGCTCTTTAGTTTCCAAATTTTGTTGTAGTTGTTATTTACTTTTAAAGAGAAAAAAAAAAAAAACATCTTCAGCTTGAGTTTGAAAACGGCAAAGTAAAAGTACATCGTACATGGAGTGTTTTATACTTGTTAAGAAAAGAATGGGGTTTTTTTTTTTGTTGTTTTTTTGGTCTGTCTGTAAAAAAGAGTGAATCTAGTTATATGGAAATTAATGATACGTAAGATTTGATAACGTTTTGTCGTCCTAGTGAGGTTACACGGATTGACTTTTTTTAAAACCAATGATGGATTCCAATATTACAGAAATTTGCCAGTCTTTACATATTCTAAGAAGGATACACTCTTCACGATAGTTTTAATTGGGAAAAAGTTGCGACCCTTTGTACCCTTTGCAGCTGATTCAGAGGACAGTGATTGAATAACCCAGAATATCAGGTATAATACTTTCTGGCAATGTATTTCCTTTTTAACATATTAGATAGAAGATCTAATCCGTAGACAATCGCATAAACTGAAAACAGAAGTAGTAGGTAAATAGAGAGTATAGGCGCATAGTGAACTTTAAAATAATCCCTTTTTTTTTTCAAGCATGTGCTTCGTCCAGGTATAAATAAATAAACACACAGAACAATTTCGAGAAATTTAAATTTCAGGACACTCGTTTTACTCAAGCATAAATGTATACTACCGAGTTTGTTGTTTGTGAAAACGGCAAAACTTGAGTACATTGAAGTTATGCATCGTACATGGGGTGTTTGTACTTGTTACAAAAATAGTTGTTTCTGTCAGTCTTTAAAAATGCAGAGTGACTCTAGTCCTGTGGAAATAAATGATAATTAAGATTTTGTATATATGACACTTTTGCCATTACAAAGAGGGAGACTGACGCTTTAAATAATATAATTTCTCTATTATTACGCTTGTTATATAATATAGTTCCTCAATCATTACGCTTGTTAAATAATATAGTTCCTCTGTCATTACGCTTGTTAAATAATATGGTTCTTATATCATTACGCTTGTTAAATAATATAGTTCCTCTGTCATTACGCTTGTTAAATAATATAGTTTCTCTGTCATTACGCTTGTTAAATAATATAGTTCCTCTGTCATTACGCTTGTTAAATAATATAGTTTCTCTGTCATTACGCTTGTTAAATAATATAGTTCCTCTGTCATTACGCTTGTTAAATAATATAGTTTCTCTGTCATTACGCTTGTTAAATAATATAGTTTCTCTGTAATTGCGCTTGTTAAATAATATAGTTCCTCTGTCATTACGCTTGTTAAATAATATAGTTCCTCTGTCATTACGCTTGTTAAATAATATAGTTCCTCTGTCATTACGCTTGTAAAATAATATAGTTTCTCTGTCATTACGCTTGTTAAATAATATAGTTCCTCTGTCATTACGCTTGTTAAATAATATAGTTTCTCTGTCATTACGCTTGTTAAATAATATAGTTCCTCTGTCATTACGCTTGTGAAATAATATAGTTTCTCTGTCATTACGCTTGTTAAATAATATAGTTTCTCTGTCATTACGCTTGTTAAATAATATAGTTCCTCTGTCATTACGCTTGTTAAATAATATAGTTCCTCTGTCATTACGCTTGTTAAATAATATAGTTTCTCTGTCATTACGCTTGTTAAATAATATAGTTTCTCTGTCATTACGCTTGTTAAATAATATAGTTTCTCTGTCATTACGCTTGTTAAATAATGTAGTTTCTCTGTAATTGCGCTTGTTAAATAATATAGTTTCTCTGTCATTACGCTTGTTAAATAATATAGTTCCTCTGTCATTACGCTTGTTAAATAATGTAGTTTCTCTGTAATTGCGCTTGTTAAATAATATAGTTTCTCTGTCATTACGCTTGTTAAATAATATAGTTCCTCTGTCATTACGCTTGTTAAATAATATAGTTTCTCTGTCATTACGCTTGTTAAATAATATAGTCTCTCTGTCATTACGCTTGTTAAATAATGTAGTTTCTCTGTAATTGCGCTTGTTAAATAATATAGTTTCTCTGTCATTACGCTTGTTAAATAATATAGTTCCTCTGTCATTACGCTTGTTAAATAATATAGTTCCTCTGTCATTACGCTTGTTAAATAATATAGTTCCTCTGTCATTACGCTTGTTAAATAATATAGTTCCTCTGTCATTACGCTTGTTAAATAATATAGTTTCTCTGTCATTACGCTTGTTAAATAATATAGTTTCTCTGTCATTGCGCTTGTTAAATAATATAGTTTCTCTGTAATTGCGCTTGTTAAATAATATAGTTATTATATCATTACGCTTGTTAAATAATGTAGTTATTATATCATTACGCTTGTTAAATAATGTAGTTATTATATCATTACGCTTGTTAAATAATATAGTTATTATATCATTACGCTTGTTAAATAATATAGTTATTATATCATTACGCTTGTTAAATAATGTAGTTACGCTTGTCAAATAATATAGTTCCTCTGTCATTACGCTTGTTAAATAATATAGTTATTATATCATTACGCTTGTTAAATAATGTAGTTACGCTTGTCAAATAATATAGTTCCTCTGTCATTACGCTTGTTAAATAATGTAGTTCCTCTGTCATTACGCTTGTTAAATAATCCAGTTACTCTTGTTAAATAATATAGTTCCTCTATCATTACGCTTGTTAAATAATGTAGTTTATCTGTCATTACGCTTGTTAAATAATGTAGTTACGCTTGTTAAATAATATAGTTCCTCTGTCATTATATGCTTGTTAAATAATATAGTTCCTCTGTCATTATATGCTTGTTAAATAATATAGTTCCTCTGTCATTACGCTTGTTAAATAATGTAGTTACGCTTGTTAAATAATACAGTTTCTCTGTCATTATACGCTTGTTAAATAACATAGTTCCTCTGTCATTACGCTTGTTTAATAATATAGTTCCCGTATCATTACGCTTGTTAAACAATATAGTTTCTCTATCATTTCGCTTCTTAAACAATATAGTTTCTCTATCATTACGCTTGTTAAATAATATAGTTCCTCTGTCATTACGCTTGTTAAATAACATAGTTCCTCTGTCATTACGCTTGTTAAATAACATAGTTCCTCTGTCATTACGCTTGTTAAATAATATAGTTCCTCTGTCATTACGCTTGTTAAATAACATAGTTCCTCTGTCATTACGCTTGTTAAATAACATAGTTCCTATATCATTACGCTTGTTAAACAATATAGTTTTTCTATCATTACGCATGTTAAACAATATAGTTGCTCTGTCATTATACGCTTGTTAAACAATATAGTTTCTCTATCATTACGCTTGTTAAATAATATAGTTCCTCTGTCATTATACGCTTGTTAAATAATATAGTTTCTCTGTCAATATACGCTTGTTAAATAATATAGTTTCTCTATCATTACGCTTGTTAAATAATATAGTTCCTCTGTCATTACGCTTGTTAAATAATATAGTTCCCGTATCATTACGCTTGTTAAACAATATAGTTTCTCTATCATTACGCTTGTTAAATAATATAGTTCCTCTGTCATTACGCTTGTTAAATAACATAGTTCCTCTGTCATTACGCTTGTTAAATAACATAGTTCCTCTGTCATTACGCTTGTTAAATAATATAGTTCCCGTATCATTACGCTTGTTAAACAATATAGTTTCTCTATCATTTCGCTTGTTAAATAATATGGTTCCTCTGTCATTACGCTTGTTAAATAATATAGTTCCCGTATCATTACGCTTGTTAAACAATATAGTTTCTCTGTCATTATACGCTTGTTAAACAATATAGTTGCTCTGTCATTATACGCTTGTTAAATAATATAGTTCCTCTGTCATTATACGCTTGTTAAATAATATAGTTTCTCTGTCAATATACGCTTGTTAAATAATGTAGTTTCTCTGTCAATATACGCTTGTTAAATAATGTAGTTTCTCTGTCATTACGCTTGTTAAATAATATAGTTTCTCTGTCATTACGCTTGTTAAATAATATAGTTCCCGTATCATTACGCTTGTTAAACAATATAGTTTCTCTATCATTTCGCTTGTTAAATAATATGGTTCCTCTGTCATTACGCTTGTTAAATAATATAGTTCCCGTATCATTACGCTTGTTAAACAATATAGTTTCTCTGTCATTATACGCTTGTTAAACAATAACGTTGCTCTGTCATTATACGCTTGTTAAATAATATAGTTCCTCTGTCATTATACGCTTGTTAAATAATATAGTTTCTCTGTCAATATACGCTTGTTAAATAATGTAGTTTCTCTGTCAATATACGCTTGTTAAATAATGTAGTTTCTCTATCATTACGCTTGTTAAATAATATAGTTTCTCTGTCATTACGCTTGTTAAATAATATAGTTCCCGTATCATTACGCTTGTTAAACAATATAGTTTCTCTATCATTACGCTTGTTAAATAATGTAGTTTCTCTGTCATTACGCTTGTTAAATAATATAGTTTCTCTGTCATTACGCTTGTTAAATAATGTAGTTTCTCTGTCATTACGCTTGTTAAATAATATAGTTTCTCTGTCATTACGCTTGTTAAATAATGTAGTTTCTCTGTCATTACGCTTGTTAAATAATATAGTTTCTCTGTCATTACGCTTGTTAAATAATGTAGTTTCTCTGTCATTACGCTTGTTAAATAATATAGTTCCTCTGTCATTACGCTTGTTAAATAATATAGTTTCTCTGTCATTACGCTTGTTAAATAATATAGTTCCTCTGTCATTATACGCTTGTTAAATAATATAGTTTCTCTATCATTACGCTTGTTAAATAATATAGTTCCTCTGTCATTATACGCTTGTTAAATAATATAGTTTCTCTGTCAATATACGCTTGTTAAATAATATAGTTGCTCTGTCAATATACGCTTGTTAAATAATATAGTTTCTCTGTCAATATACGCTTGTTAAAAAATATAGTTTCTCTGTCAATATACGCTTGTTAAATAATATAGTTCCTATATCATTACGCTTGTTAAATAATGTAGTTTCTCTGTCATTACGCTTGTTAAATAATATAGTTTCTCTGTCAATATACGCTTGTTAAATAATATAGTTCCTATATCATTACGCTTGTTAAATAATATAGTTTCTCTGTCATTACGCTTGTTAAACAATATAGTTTCTCTGTCAATATACGCTTGTTAAATAATATAGTTCCTATATCATTACGCTTGTTAAATAATATAGTTTCTCTGTCAATATACGCTTGTTAAATAATATAGTTTCTCTATCATTACGCTTGTTAAATAATATAGTTCCTATATCATTACGCTTGTTAAATAATGTAGTTTCTCTGTCATTACGCTTGTTAAACAATATAGTTTCTCTGTCAATATACGCTTGTTAAATAATATAGTTCCTATATCATTACGCTTGTTAAATAATGTAGTTTCTCTGTCAATATACGCTTGTTAAACAATATAGTTTCTGTATCATTACGCTTGTTAAATAATATAGTTTCCGTATCATTAAGCTTGTTAAATAATATAGTTGCTCTGTCATTACGCTTGTTAAATAATGTAGTTGCTCTGTCATTACGCTTGTTAAATAACATAGTTCCTCTGTCATTACGCTTGTTAAATAATGTAGTTTCTCTATCATTTCGCTTGTTAAATAATATGGTTCCTCTGTCATTACGCTTGTTAAATAACATAGTTCCTCTGTCATTACGCTTGTTAAATAATGTAGTTGCTCTGTCATTACGCTTGTTAAATAACATAGTTCCTCTGTCATTACGCTTGTTAAATAATGTAGTTTCTCTATCATTTCGCTTGTTAAATAATATAGTTCCTCTGTCATTACGCTTGTTAAAAAATATAGTTCCTCTGTCATTACGCTTGTTAAATAATATAGTTCCTGTATCATTACGCTTGTTAAATAATATAGTTTCTCTATCATTACGCTTGTTAAATAATATAGTTTCTCTGTCATTATACGCTTGTTAAATAATATAGTTTCTCTGTCATTACGCTTGTTAAATAGCATCGTTCCTCTATCATTACGCTTGTTAAATAGTATAGTTTCTCTGTCATTATACGCTTGTTAAATAATATAGTTCCTCTGTCATTACGCTTGTTAAATAATGTAGTTTCTCTATCATTTCGCTTGTTAAATAATATAGTTCCTCTGTCATTACGCTTGTTAAATAATATAGTTCCTCTGTCATTACGCTTGTTAAATAATATAGTTCCTGTATCATTACGCTTGTTAAATAATATAGTTTCTCTATCATTATACTTGTTAAATAATATAGTTTCTCTGTCATTACGCTTGTTAAATAATATAGTTCCTGTATCATTACGCTTGTTAAATAATATAGCTTCTCTGTCATTATACGCTTGTTAAATAATATAGTTTCTCTGTCATTATACGCTTGTTAAATAATATAGTTTCTCTGTCATTACGCTTGTTAAATAGCATCGTTCCTCTATCATTACGCTTGTTAAATAGTATAGTTGCGCAACATATGGAGACTAAATTAGTAACTAACCTTTTTCGCATTCTACAATGTTTATTGGCTGCTAAGGTCGACACACAATTTTTTTTTTTTTTTTTTTTTTTTTTTTTGACGTTCCAAAATTGTATGATATTCTTATTTAAAAAATTAATCTAAAAGTAAAACACTGTTACCTATAATTCCTAGATTAATATTAGCAACTGCGATCATCTTTTATATACCACTTAATACCTCACATCGGTTGATATAGCTATTGAGCATGTACAATAATGTATATCTAATTAAGATACAACTGCCCCAAACTAAGGTTCTAGTGACCTAAATTTTATGCCTGACTAACATATGCTAAATTGTTTCGTGTGACTTGATTCTTCATACACTGCTTTCTTAAAGTTTTGAAACTTGATGAAATGATGCATGACTAATGAATGCTAAAGTATCAACATATAAAAAGAATATTTGGATTCATATTTGAATCAAGATGGCCGGAGAGTAGAGTTTCTACATTCTCACCATACAGTCACACCCCTAACACACACACACACACACACACACACACACACACACACACAAACAAACACATTCATATTCATATTAAAGGAATATGTGACAGAGGTTACCGGAGTTTTCGCCTTTCAAGTTTATATAAAACCTGAATTTAGCGAGGAAAAAAAAGTTCCGTTTTCAAATGAAGATATCATCCACAATATCATACAATTTTCATCAGATGTTACATGTAAAGCTTATTTTTGAAGTTACATATACTTTTTATTACTTGTTTTTTTTTTTTTGTTTAGGTTTTATTTCTGTCTTCTTCCTATTTCTAGCTTTTTCCCCCAGCTTCTGTTTCTTATGTTTTACTGATGTTAGCATTGTGATTATCTCTGCACCATCATCGCTAAGAAAGCGCCTTTTTGCTATATGTCGATTTCCTACACTAGTTTAGGATATTAGCCCAGCGCCAAACAGCTCCGTAGACACGTGTATATGTTAAGAAATAGTCTAATAAAACAGTTCCAAACACTTGGCCCCTTTACTTTGCTTGTTGTGATGACTTGCTAAGGTCAATCTAATATATGTCTTGATTGTAATTTGAATTAATTATAATTAATCGCAACAATGTGTTAAAATATGTTTTTGCAAACGTAAATTTTGCCCATCCTCACTTCCGTTCTCAAATCTTCTGTTTCGGAGGTGCATAATTTTTGCACGTTGGAAAGTTCTTCAATTTCGGAGATAAGTAAATCGGTAACTTCTCGATGTTCTGAATATTCATTTGTTCGAAGGTTCATAAGTCCAAACTCTTTTTGTACAAGAGCTCTATTTTCCGAACATTTTAGCTCAAAGTTCCATTGTTCCGAAGTCTCGCAAGTTCGAAGAATATAGGGGTCAATAGTCCGAAGGTTCATTGATCCGAGAGTTCGTAACTTCGAAGGAAAAGGTTTAAAGGTTGACAAGTTCGAACGTTTGTTATTCCGAAGGTTTTTGACAACAAGGGGTTCATTGGTCCGAAGGGTCATTAGTCCGAACAAATTTGAAAAAGGGTTCACAAGTACGAAGGTTCCTTGGTCCTAAGGTATTTGAAAATGGCGCATTGGTTCGAACGTTTAATATTTCAAATATATATTTTATTGGTCCGGATTAACGCACCTTCGGACCACTGAACATTCGGAACTTTGAAGCCTTCTTTCGGATCAATAAACCTTCGGATTAACGCCCCTACGGACCACTGAACCTTAGAGCCATTGAACCCCTCTTTCGGACTGATGAAGCTTCGAAACTGAACCTTTCTTTCGTACCATAGAACCTTCGAACCAATGAACCTTCGGACTATCGAAATGTAACCAGTAAATCTTGTATGTAGTCCGTAATCTCATAATGCCTTAATGGAAGTGATATGTTTTGAAAACAAAACACCTGAACTTATGAAGTTTGCATTATGATTCTTTAGTACAGTTCGATTTTGATTGATAGTACATTATTTTCTGTGATAAAACATTTCCACAAATAATGTAATGATGATTATGTATAATTTTCCATGTCATTACGCGTTTATAAAATTGCATTTTTTTTTTTAAAAGATTGATCGAATATTGTATTATATATTTTCAGTTGAATAGTTGATACAAGTACACGTTAAAACATAAACACAATAGTTGATACAAGTACACGTTTAAACATAAACACAATAGTTGATACAAGTACACGTTAAAACATAAACACAATAGTTGATACAAGTACACGTTAAAACATAAACACAAAATAAAATTTATAAAAAATATTAGGTTACCTGGAAAACACCACCACCGGTGGTGTCCAATTGTCGATTGTAATCTTATTTTACTTCCGTCGCGCTTTGTTTCTATACGTCCATCTGTCTACAAGTCCGTTAATACCTGTTGTAAATAATAAAACTGAGGATTTGTTGGACATATTTTGATGTCAATATATAACTGAAGAAGAAGAATTGGAAGGGTTATCTTTTTATATTTCAAGCAAATTTACAAGCATGTACAGCTCAATTGTTTGATTTTAGGTTGCTCGCATAAATTGGAAAACTTCTGTCATAACTTTCCTCAGTTTGTTGTTTAATCTTGTTCAACATATGAACAGCTGTGTCTTTTGAGGATATTCTTTAATTGCCTTCCATATTTGTTCAGCAACTTCGGTAATTAACCTCCATTTCGATAGAAACGTGATTCTCTCACAGCTCCTTTGTTGTTATTGTTGAATGAATTTGATGCCCGCGTTACACTTCTCTCCGTCAGTTCTTGCGTGCATTTAAAATGCCGATCAACTCCCTCAGCTTCTGTTTGAGGCTTAAAAAAAACATTTTGATTTAATAGAGATAAAAAAAAATAATTGTATACATTACTTACAGATTTCGATACTCTCTTTAGGGCGGGTTCATTAGATGGGGCTGATAGCTCGGAATAATTCATACAATTAAAAAACGTGATGTGATGAATCGCTATCGATTTGATCCTCAACCTGTTACTAAAGTTGCTTCTGTGCGGGGGCTCTTTCAGATCATGGTGTACTTATATAATTTACTTGCATTGATTTCAGTGCCGAAAGTGGGGGGGGGGGGGAGAAATTGTATTCATTAATTTATGTTATATACTGTAGTATCATTATTTTTTTTTTTTTTCGTAGGTAGCAGTTTTCGTGGTTTTGTTAACAAAAAGGACATTTTTTTCTTGGGTATTTAGATTCGTCATTTTGCCGATTAAAGTTTGCATATTTGTAGGTAATTTCGTGGATTAATCTCAACAAATACACAAAATGAAGAATACAAAAGAGTAAAACAATGCCGACCACAAACCGCAGTCGCTTGAATGGTTAAAACAATACTACTACCCGTAAGAGCTCAAATCAAACATCTGTCAAAGCCAATCACTTACATTCAACATAAAAGGGAACCGACATAGCCGACAACACTAGCTAATTGATTATTAAAGTACATTTATATGATCTCTTCTTTACAACATTGTCCATTCCACATGTGAACCGAGCACTTGACCAGCTTCCCCTTACTCAATGCAATTAGCTAGCAGTGTCAACATCTGTGTTCATAGGTCATCAAAGTGCAAAGATGCTAGCTAAAATGAGCTGTCATGAAATTATTGGTATTTATATTCTATTTCCATACGTTCTCCGACTAGATTATACTTAGGAAATCTTTTCAGAGTGCTTTATTTTTTTCAATGTCTCAAATAAGAAAACATCTTTTATTAGCCAAACTTCGATTTTTCATATGTGTTTCCCCGTCCTCTTGTTGTCTCTCTTTGCTCGCACTGAAAATAAAATTGCACTTAACTCAAGGAAAATAAATTTCATAAAATTTTTAGCTGAACTACTAATACAATAAAGTTATGTAGTCAATACATTCTGTCCCCCTTGTTACTGTTAAGCGCTAATCGTTTTTCCCGGCGTTGCTTCCAAAAATCAACAATTTACTTCTTTTTCTGAACAGCAATTTACAAGTAAATCGACACAAAGTTTTCATTCACATACAACAACAAAAAAAAAAAAAAAAAAAAAAAATGCGCAGATTCCGAATTTTTCAGCATACATTCTCGTACTTGGTTTTGTCATCCAAGATCCTACATGAGTGATTGCAGTTTGCACGAATGGTTGACAAAACAAAAGACGCTAAGATCAGTTTGCAGTATAAGGTTAAGCCGACTCAGCAGAGTGTCTAATTTGCCTGATTCGATGGAGCTTCTAAACAACAACTATATATTTATATATGAAAAATACGGAAATGGTAGGAAAAATCCGTTTTTTTTGTTGTTTTTTTTTTCTTGTTACAAAACCGTTTTCCGGTTTTAGCACTGTGTTCCCTTCCATTAAATAGGTTGTACGTGGTGTAAATACGGGTTAGGAGACTTAAGAAACAATGCAGTTTCTTTCATCATATTTATAAAGTCGATTCTTGCATTTTAATTACTGTACTAATAATTATTGTTTTATGTGAACGAAAGACAACTCTAACAAACAAACAGTGTTGTGGGAAAACTTATAGGAGTAACTTTCCTTACTAAACTATTATATTTTATCTGCTTTTAAGTATGGATATATTTATAGGGTTTACGAAGCTCCTAAGTGCAATCCTGGTTATATAGTGCCGAGTATGCGTAGGTATCCGAAAACAGACATACAAAACAAAGATGACGGGGAAAAAGGGTAGAATCTTAGAATCCTTCAAATACAAAGTCAATGACACACACACACACACACACACACACACACACACACACACATCGCACTCTTTTAGTAAAAACTAAGACAATCTAAGCTGGAACATCATCATGAAACACATCCCAGGGTAAAAAGGTTTCCTCTATTAGTCGCCTCGTACGACATGCAGGAGAGTGCATCGGGTCTATTCAACGCCCGTTTCTAGTCAGAAGCACTGTACCACTTACAATGAAGAAATGAACCGATGACTGTCTTTCCTTTTACAAATTACGAGCTGTATAAACAAAAGCATGTATGTATGTATGTCACTATGCAAGTCATCATCAGCCATGACAAAAATCCCTACCCATAATTCCAGTATAAACTAATTACCGAATTTCTATCTCACCATCCTTCGCCATAGCTGCCCCCAAGTCGTTTCTGTGGTGTATCACTACTGTAGCCGGACATGCAAAAGGGTTTACAATTTCAAATTTCCCTAGTAATTTTATGCTTAGTGCACACACACACACACACACACACACACACACACACACACACACACACACACACACACACAGAGCAATACTCATATCATAAGAATATAATGCCGACCTTAAAAAACTATGCAAATACATATATAAGAGGCTGAAAACTTCATTTATTATACAGATGGCAAATAAAGGTAAAGAATTCGTTTGATGGGGCATTTCCGTAGACATCAATGTTAACGTTTGAGAAAATAAAACTATTATATGCACTAGATGACCCAGAATACAACACATGTGGTTCTTTGGATTGAAGTTATGCCCAGACTTTATGAACAATTAAAATGGGTTAGATCGAGGCATTTTTTGCATGATAAATGTCCCTAAAATGGGTACCGGAAAAAACTACCTTAATCAACAGTCTTGCAAATGGGAGAGGGGCACAGGGTAATCATGGCCTGATGGGGAAACAAAATCGAAATAGTTTCGGCTCAAAGACAGAATATACGTAGACGCTGAAAAAAAATCGCCAGCTAACATTACAGCCAATGGCCAGATCTCGAGACGGGTACAATTCTAAGCTGATATTACAGCCATTGTCCAGATCTCGAGAACAGAACTCAGATGCCAACTTGGGTCTAACAATAGATATGAGATTAAGTACAAATGCAAATTATTAATTGTGGTTATATAGTTGATAAAGAAAGGTAGAAAGAGAAGGGTAGAAGGAGAAATATTCTGATCAATATTTTGGATGCACATAACAAAATAGGATAAAAAGGCCATAGCCATAACTTTTGAGTTTACATGGAAATCGAAATGGTTTAAATATCAGTTCCATAAATTTACTTAATCTGCTCAGTACGTTAACATTTGTGTTACTTAACAACTCACTAAATTTATATGTATTAATGTTTTGCACATTCTTCGTGCATATATAATGGTTTCGTATTGAGGCACACGATTCACATTTTTCTTTCAGATATATCCAGATTTAGCCACCTTCCAGCTTCAGTGGGAAACCTATGATTCATTGTACGGAACTTTATTAAAGTATTGTATACTTTTATGGCATACATGTTAAAATGGGTTCAAAATTAAAAGATTGTTGAAGTATCTGATACGTTCTTTTTTAGAGGAATAAAAACAACTAGAATGCCAAGTTTGTGTATATTGATCTTTTTGTCTCGCTGTGTCTGTCTCCTTTAGCCAGTAAACACAGGGGAATGATTAAGATAACTATAAATCATTCACACCAAACCACACACACACACACACACACATATATATATATATATATATATATATATATATATATATATATATATATATATATATATATATATATATATATATATATATATTGGAAAGCCGTTTAAAACCGCATATACAATGATTGCTGGTACCGTTCTATATGGTGAAACCTGCCCGTACCTGGCACAAAAAATAAACACCCACATAGACCTTTCCCCTCATTTGTGAGCTGAAGAATGTAATTATTGTTCGGCAACTGATTACTCGAATTTCAAGCTCTAATACCCAAAAAGATTTATTGGCGTGCACCTCAACCTGTACCGCAACCACTACCTTCATCTGCAGTATGGAATTTTTTTTTTTTTTCAACTCCTAGCTTCAGCATAATACCAGTACAGGAAATTCTTCTAACATAACATTTTGCTAGCCTTCAGCTATAAACAAAAGTTACACAAGATAATTGGCTCAATCTTAATCTTTCTTGATGTGACATTAAATTTGTCTCAATAATAATTTTTTTTTTTTTTTTTTAGAATTCTGAATAATCTTTACACTTGGGCTCTTTAAATACAGATTTTGGGGGTCTCTAATATATCTAGTTCAAAGGTTGCCGTTTGAAGCTTATTCCAGGCTACCATAGTTCTAAGGATAAAACTATACTTTGATCACTGGAACTCATCTACGTCCATCATAAAGGAAAATGGTCGTATATTTAGCTGTATGGAGGGAAACCGGCAGTTGGTCCTGTATAAGCCCACCAAGATGTGCTATTTTCAACAAGTCACACTGAGACAAAATCAACACAAATACTGGTATTAAAGACACAGACCGAAGTCCTTTGTTTGATGCATAGTTGATCATAATTTCGTTACACCCAATAATGTTTCTTCAGTTTTCAAATGCTACATAGAAAAATATATTGGTTGCCTACAAAGTGGTCGCCGACGGCATCATCACAACGAAAAGGGTCAATGATTTGTCTGGTTCGTCTATTAGGTTTGCAGAGATTTTGCTCACCTCTTTTTCCTAAGAAGGTATTTCCTCCCTTGGACTGCTCTCAATGAGGGCAATAGACCGGTAAACACTAGATGGCAGCCTTATCTAATGACGTTATCAGCAGCCATATTTGTGGTATGCTGACAGATTTACTATTGATCTTATATGTTGTTTGGAAGTTTAAATCAGTTCTTTCAATCTCAAGAAACTGTTACAAAATATACATAACTAAAAATAACAAAGAACACAAACCAGGTTTTCTATTTTTTATATACTTGTAATTTATAAGTTGATTTTGCCTCAGTGTTTCTTATTGAAAATGGCAAATTTTGAAAGCCACAAGTAGATACTGCCAGGTTGTCCATCATCCAGGTAAAATGGGCAGAAGATCGTCTGCTAGCAACCTTTTCTGGAAGGGTCTTGAGAACTTACCTACTGACATTCGCTGTGATTTTAACGAGAATCTTAAAAAAACAACTTAACTTATTCCCTTAAAAGAGAGAGAGAGAGAGTCAGTCTGCACCAGTTACCGCATGATAATGAATTGTTCTTAATTCTATGTAGTATTTTTGTTAGTTGCCGACTCAAAATATACCTTGTTCTACGTGCTAATGTTTCAGTCAACTAGTTCAAAATATATAC
This sequence comes from Margaritifera margaritifera, assembly GCA_029931535.1. Taxonomy (NCBI): domain Eukaryota; kingdom Metazoa; phylum Mollusca; class Bivalvia; order Unionida; family Margaritiferidae; genus Margaritifera; species Margaritifera margaritifera. The sequence goes on from JAQPZY010001237.1 coordinate 608,626, forward strand.
AGCACGGAGTCGACAATAACTAACGATCGTTCAGTAACTTGTTCAAAACGGCAACTGTTGCAGACCCCCCACCCCTCCCCAAACTGTATTGAAAATTGAAGTAAAAGACACATTTTCAATTTCGACATTCCGAAATCACGCTGAAAACGGGATCTCGTTTCCGCGATACAAAACAAGAATTCAGACTCTAATATGCATTTTACTCGCTTGATTAATACATATAGATTTGTAATTCGAGTTTCCTCTGACCCTTCCCACCCCATTTTAGATATTTGGACATTTATGTTGGGGTGTGGGTAAACAGATAGGCTATCCGTTGCGTCGGGTCCCGTAAAGAAATGAAAATAAATTAATTAATATGTTGTGGTAAATTGCGTCATCATCGACGTGTAATCTATAAATGAAAGAAAGGAAGAAAGAAAGAAAAGACGCGATGATTCCAGTCATTTACACATGGTTCCGCTCTACAGCAGTTATTAGCTACTTCTTAAAACTGGACAGGTATGAGGTGAAGTTGTGTTCATTTGCAACAAGCGCATTATAGATAATGTTGGCATACTTCTATGCTACTTTCATGCACTGTGACTTAAGTCTTTTTGTATGTGGTATTATTGAGACAACGCGCTACCTAAAGCAGAGAGCTAATCAAAATGGCTGCACCCATGTGCTAGAGAAATGAACTTGAACCAGTCTAAAGTACACTAACTTGAGTAGTTACAGTTAATGAATTTTGCCAGAACAGACAATACTAACTTCTGAAAGTGTAATACATGAATTATAAAATATCAACAAAAATAAATAAATAAATATTTTTTTTAATTTTTTTGTTTATTTGTAACCAACTTACCGGCTAGATTTTACCTCTGAAGTCCAGGAAGTGAAAATGACCAAGCGGAGCTACCACTCTTTTGAGAGATGCATATCTGAAGTAAGACCAAGCTGCGTACCCTATAACCCAAATTACACCCAACAATCATACACCAAAATTACGGGAAATATTAAACATTATGTTTATCATATCTATTATATATAAGGCCTTTATTAAAAAAAAAGAATAACCAGGATAACCAGTGAGGAAAACCTGGGAAATTATTTTCTTTAAAAATCAAACCCCCTTTGCAAAGTACGAAACTGTATAACGGTAGCTGTAGGGACCATTTCCTCTCAGCTTAATTGTCAAACAAAGCTCTCAATTAGTGTAAAATGAATGCTCCCCGGTAAAGAGAGCTCTTTTGCGGTGATAACACTTTCAGTATTATACAGGTGCTCGTCTGCATAACAGCTGAAAGTTCGAAGAGCGTCAACAATCTTGCAAGAAGTAGAATTTGTAATGATGAAGAGAATAGCAGTCATAGGTTCTGGAGCCAGTGGATTAACGGCGATAAAGTGTTGTCTTGATGAGGGACTGGAGCCTGTGTGTTTTGAGAGAACCAAGGATATCGGGGGATTATGGAACTTCACGGAATCAGTTAGGGAGGGGCAGGCGTGTGTCATGAGATCAACAGTTATAAACACCAGCAAGGAAATGATGTGCTACAGCGATTTTCCAATTCCTAAGGAGTTTCCAATTTTCATGCACAACTCCTATGTGCAGAAATATTTTCACATGTATGCAGATCATTTCAACCTGAAGCAACATATTAAGTTCAGCATAGAGGTGTGTAAAAAAAAAAAAAAAAATGCTTGCATTCGTCTTTCTTTACATAGTATAAAAAATACGATATTTGTCGAATTTACTACAGTTGTGAAGTTATGTCCACGACACATAAATATTTGAGATATTTGGGTGCACTGAAAATGTGATATGCACATGCACGAGAAATGACAATAAACCAATCAGAACTTCTCCGAAGGCAGATACAAGCAATATCTCTTTGCAAAAGGTTGGAGGCCATTTGGGCTGAAAACAGACTCATTATTTAAGCGCAACAAGTGCAAGAATTTTGTATCAATTTACAGTAGATGTAAATTTGAATATCAGATACATAAAATCTGTGATATCAGAGCTAAAAAAAATCAGAGATCCTGATACCTGGGTCCCTAGTCCTGCATGTAAGACATCCACCCTGATATTTATGATGTTTGAGTGTGACGTCTTATGTCCAAACAAATGATGTTGTATAGCGTGTTCCCTGGTTGATTGACAGGGGAACTTGAGGCCAGATTTTCAGGAATATCTCACACACTTGGCAGCCCATATTGATACTTTTCCATAAATTAAAGTCTAATTGCTTTAGTCGGACCATACTTGCCCTTATGTCTCACTCCACCTTAAGAAGATCATCTGTATATTTGTATTGAAAGCTTTAACTTTGTGTACAAAGATATATACATGTCTGATGAATGGGGAACAGTACTATTTCTGTTCTCTGTATTTCATTGATCACCTACAATTATTGCTCAGCATGAATAATAATGAGCTGTCCCTTGCTCATGCTCATTTGGTGATGCATTATTGGTTAAGTGTATGGAGCAGTATCTGTGTGATTGTTTAATTAAGCTAAGCTAGAGATTAGCAACTTATTAATGCATTCAACATAATGTTTTTCACCCTAATGGAACTGAGATACTTACATTGTATTTAAATCTATTTAGTTAAAAGAGTTGGTAGCCACTGGTTCAATTCATATACAGTTTGAGTGTTTTCTGTAATTGTGACACATTGACAGTACTCTGACATGACCTAATTAAAAAATTTGAAGCTTTTTTCTAATTGATACACTAAAAGATCGGTGTCTCTTCAACCTCATTTCTATTTTCAACTTTGATCAAGAAATGTGGAGATTTTGCAGCATTTAGAAAACGAAACTACTTAGCATTGGTTTACATGAGGATCCGGGGTAAACATTGCTTTTAATGAAATCAAATCAAAATTTTAGTAGACATGGTCACACAATTTTTTTACTGAAGAACACTTTTACGAAAGATAAATACACACAGAAAATTAGTCAATTTAAAGCATTTTTATATTTTTGTATTTAAAGTATTGCAGTTTAAATATTGTGTCAAAATAATAGAAAAAAATATGGCACTGTCAGGCCAGTCCATTTTCAGTCAGGGAAAGTGATCATTTTAAAGCCACTTGCCCAGGGCCTGTATCTGAACAAAATATCTTTGAGCACCAGTTATTGATGCATGTAAATGTCACAATTCGTTCACAGCAAGACTGTTTTACTCCGAATGACCTCTGACCTTTGGAGCTCTTCAATGTGTATAAAGTCACTTCATTTGTAATGGCGTTGCAGTGTTGATTCATTTATAAGCATTAGGTTTTTGAAACAGGTGAGAAAAAGAATTATGGTTTGACACTCCCTACTATAATGGAGTGTTCATTCCAAAAATGGAAAAAGTGGAGCCCATGGGATCATGAAAAGAAACAAAGAAACAAAACTGGAAAAATGGTGATGATATTTTGTATGAGATTTGATGAAGCTGAGTTGGTCTTTCGATTTCAGGGGATAGGATGGTGGTTGTTGGGTGTGAGTAGCTTGGGTGAGTGCTGGAGTAAAAAAAAAAAACATGAAAGGAGATGTTCCTCCATTTGTAAGTTGTATGTTTATTCCCCATCTCTCTCTCAATTTTAGTCAATTCTTGCTTTTAACTACCGTATGTACTCGCGTATAAACCGAGTCCAAATGCAAACAACATAGACCCTGATCTGCCACTGTATAATGCACCAGCAGATCAGGATATGTGTTGTTTGTTCTACTGATTAGTCCTTACAAACTGCATAGACCCAGATCTGACAGTGCATTATGTGATGGCAGATCTTGGTCTATGCAGTTTGCAATTGGTATTGGCTTATATATGAGTATAAATGGTATATACATAATGAAGAAAATATAGTACATTTGGCAAGTTTTGTTTAGCAAGTATCATGATAAGGGAAAATATGTCACCAAAGTTACTTGTTCTTGCCTTTTCATATTTACAAATTGACATTAGTAGTTATTTGATGGATTGTTTCTTGTGCCTTTAATGAACCTGTAGGGAGTCTGGAACTAACAGTAGTGTTTTCTAAAGCATCTCATGCCCTGTCTACATATTTTACCAGTCTGTTAAATTTTTTCAGATGTATATTCAGGAAGCATTGAAGCCCGTGATCAGTCCTCAGCACTGAAGCCCATGATCAGTCCATAGCATCAAAGCCCATGCTCAGTTCTAAGCATTAGATTTACCATGTATACTCGCTTATAAGCTTATACCAACTGCAAACTGCATAGACCCAGATCTGCAGTCGCATAATGTGCTGGCAGATCTGTGTCCATGCAGTTTGTAAGGACTAATCAGTAGAACAACAACATAGACCCTGATCTGCTGGTGCATTATGCAACGGCAGATCAGGGTCTATATTGTTTGCATTTGGACCTGGTTTATACACAAGTACATATGGTAATATTGCATCAGTACAGTACCAGCATTACCTCCTGTTCTTTGTTTTTTTCAGTAAAATACAGGTAATTTCAATACAACTTGTACATAATAATTGCCCAGGGTGGGACTTGGTATATGATGGGGGGGGGGGCCATGTGCAATCAGTTTGGGTCAGTTTTTCAAGCATGGCTGTAAATCAATAGGCACCTCTTTATTAACTTTCAAGTACATGATTTGGTAATTAATGTGTTTGATTATCACTGTATGAATGTATCACCTTGGAGTTCAGTGTTTATTCTAGGATGTGTGATCATGGGATTCACACTAATATCTCAGAAGTCACATCAAAAAAATGAACCACATGGATGAAAATCGCACATGATATACATTTTTCAAGCCCAACCCTTTATTTTGGTAAATTCCGTTATATTAAGATAATTCGCCCTTTTTATCAAATGGAGGGGGGGGATCCTTCCCCCAATTTTCAGTTCTGGTCTAGAACCTATAAAGTTTATCACCAACTTGTAGGGATATAATTCATCCCAAAGAGGAATATAAGAACTGAAGAATACATATCTGCCATAACATGGATACTGTTTACAAAATAATTAACATTGTACTTTAAATATGTCATCTGATTCTCAAAGAGAATTGTTACTATGCTGTGAATGAAGTGATCCAGCCAGTATATGAATAGGCATTTGATTTAAAATTCCTATGGTATGTGATTGAGGACACTGGTTGGCTGGATGTTGCCCTTCTTCCTCCTCTTCATGGGGGTTGAGTGGGGGGGAGGGGTAAGAGTATAATTGTACACAGTGGTAACCAAACTTATCCTCAAACACAAAGACAATTAGGGCATTATTCATAGATGATAATATATATGACTGTTCTAGCTAAGGGATATATCAGGGGAAGATATAACTTAAGTATCACAGGCAAGTGAATGATCTGATTTGTTATCACAAGCTAGTGTGTGTTAAAAACCAGTACTCACTGATAATAGCTTCCACAAATAACAAATGGGTCAGATAACAGACCTTGAAATTTCATGATGTCATCTGGATGAAAATAGATTCTGTGAGGATTGCAAGGGGAAAATTTCTAATCAGGTAAAGGAAATTATTATGTTTGAATTTTTGATTACCTACAGAAATATATTTTTCAGAGTAAATTGACTGATGTGTTTGGACTCCTTGATATCAAAAATTTTCTGGGGGGCCTGGAATTTGTTTGAAGAAAAAAAATATCAGGCTGTTAAACAGTTTTTAAAAAAATATTCTTCTTCTGATTTTATAACCCCAAAGATCTATTATATCCATTATTAATTAATTGAGAAAATAAATTATCTTGAGATAAAAGAAAAAATAATATCCCCACTCGAAAGAAAATCCCAGATACCCCCGAAATTAAAATTGTCAGTCCCTTAGTTTATTTGCACCTTGAGTTTAAGGCAGAGTTCACTTTTTATAAGTTGTCAACTCAAAAGACATCAATTATTTATCTTTTCATTTATTATTTTCATGAAAATTTTAATCAGTGTTCAGACTGGGGTCAGGACCATGGTCCCAATCTTGCCAAATGTTTAGGACAATCATGAAAATTTCAGGATATATTCATGAATTGGACCATGATATTTAGCATCATGTAACAAGATGTTTATATTCACAATAGCTTGTTTTCAGCTTTAAATTATTGTCATAAATATACGTGAAGACATTCGAAACAATATGTTTTTGTGTGACTTATAAATTGGTGCTTAATTTATTATCGACTTTAGCTACACTTCTAACATTTAATCCCCACTGAAGTGCCTCAAGAGTTCTGTGAAATATGTGGTGATAATTTAAATACTGGTAGTCCTGGATAATCCAATGGATGATTCTCACATAAGTGAATGAAGATTGATTGGCTTGTTCTGAAACCAATATGTAATTATAGAGATTATGTGAATTAACATTTATAAGATGCTAGCATTTGTCAAACTAATTAGGACACATGTTTGTATTTTACTTGAGTTTTTACATTCTTTATTTAGTAACAAAAATCAAGGACAAATTTGTTAACATGCACTTTATAGCAGTATGAATCTTTATCACTTGCTTTTGACTCTCTGTACATACATACATACATACATACATACATACATACATACATACATACATACATACATACATACATACATACATACATACATACATACATACATACATACATACATACATACATACATACATACATACATACATACATACATGCATGCACACCACACACACACACACACATACATACAAGTATGTACAAACCTACATGTTTTGTTCCTTATTTAGAGAAAAATTGATTGATTGATTGATTAGTGGTGAACAGTGTATCAAAACACAATAGGTTATATTGTGCCAAGGCAATTTGAATAAAGCATCATTATAGCATAAAGATAAACCATGACAGCTGGCCAGCACTGGTCTGTGCAGGAATTGAACCTGAACCCTTCTGGTGTCAGGTCCAGCATGCTAACCACTGAGCCACTGCAGGTACCAGTAGAAAGAATGAGTTTCACATGATATAATGGGACTGTCAGTGCCAGATCAGACAAGTTTTATATGATATAATGGGATTGTCAGTGCCAGATCAGACAAGTTTTATATGATATAATGGGACTGTCAGTACCAGATCAGACAAGTTCTATATGATATAATGGGATTGTCAGTGCCAGATCAGACAAGTTTTATATGATATAATGTGACCATCAGTGCCATATCAGACAAGTTTTATATGATATAATGGGACCATCTGTGCCATATCAGACAAGTTTTATATGATATAATGGGACCATCAGACAAGTTTTATATGATATAATGGGACAATCAGACAAGTTTTATATGATATAATGGGACAATCAGACAAGTTTAATATGATATAATGGGACCATCATACACGTTTTATATGATATAATGGGACCATCAGACAAGTTTTATATGATATAATGGGACCATCAGACAAGTTTTATATGATATAATGGGACAATCGAACAAGTTTTATATGATATAATGTGACCATCTGTGCCATATCAGACAAGTTTTATATGATATAATGGGACCATCACACAAGTTTTATATGATATAATGGGACAATCAGACAAGTTTTATATGATATAATGGGACAATCAGACAAGTTTTATATGATATAATGGGACAATCAGACAAGTTTTATATGATATAAAGGGACAATCAGACAAGTTTTATATGATATAATGGGACCATCAGACAAGTTTTATATGATAAAATGGGACAATCAGACAAGTTTTATATGATATAATGGGACCATTAGTGCCATAGCAGACAAGTTCTGTGCACCAGTCTTGGCTCAAAATATAAATGAGGTTTTGTATTTAATACATATCCACCTTATGTTTTTTGCTTTTTGCTCTCTTTTAGCAATACAATTTGGTTTATTTCAAAGCAAGTTGGGATGAATTAAAGCTTAACACAGCCAAAAAATCTAAGAATGTTCATGTGCCAATATCAGTGAAAGTACATACATAGTTCAAGACTGGTGCCATATGGAAATATAACACCATGTGCCAATATCAGTGAAAGCACATACATAGTTCAAGACTGGTGCCATATGAAAATATAACACCATGTGCCAATATCACTGAAAACACAGACATAGTTCAAGACTGGTGCCATTTGGAAATATAACACCATGTGCCAATATCAGTGAAAGCACATACATAGTTCAAGACTGGTGCCATATGAAAATATAACCATGTGCCAATATCAGTGAAAGCACATACATAGTTCAAGACTGGTGCCATATGAAAATATAACACCATATTGAACACCATATATCCATATTCAGTGTAATATTGCACATGCCTTAATAAGTGCACACTCTTTTTGGTCAAAACAGACATAAAATATCATTTACAAAGAACATGATTTAATCCCAGCATTTGTTATGGGTGAGAAGAGGCTACTAAATTTTATCTAGAACATCATCTTTTTAAAATTTGCCAAAACACATTGCTGAAGTCTCATTACCACTTAACTTGGCACGTGAAATCAGTCTTCAAATTTGGATCTTACATGTGTTTTATTTAGCATGAGCATAATGGGAAGAGAACAAACTGCCAAAGTTCAGAGTTCCTACCATGGACAAAAGGAGCTAACTTTTCTAGTATGTACATACATGCAGAGGGTAGGACTGTCAAAAACCACGGAAAACTTCACCCGGGTACCCGTTGCGCCGTTTAACGGGTAACCGGGACTTGTTAGAACATGAAAGACATGTACAACCCTAGTTACCTCACTGTCAAATTTTCACAAACCTTGATTGTTGTAGGGTCACAAAACGAACGGACTATTTACATCATTTTGCACACAGCAAACAGGGCTACAGCGACTGCGTGGTCACGTGGTATCACTGGTACATACCAGTGACACCACGTGACCACGCAGTCGCTGAAGTGATATGTTAACACGAGTAGTCTACATATTAGTGTTGTTTTGAACTGTGAAGCTGTTCGCACAACCCAGCGTGCAGCAGCCATTTAGTAGTGGGCCGCTGATGCATAACGGGTGGTCCTACTCCTAAATATAGACTGGAGCTGCAACTCAGACCAGCGTACTGCTGATGATATATGATATTTTGATAGTGTTGTCGACAAATTATTTTTGTGAACGGGTACTCGTCATTAATTTTCAATGCCCTGGTTTTTCACTACGGTCGGGTACCCGGTTACCCGGGTACCCGTTGACAGCCCTAGCAGAGGGGACATTGTTTATTGCCATATAAGTCAGATCCAATTGCACAATTTTTATAAACTGTATTATTAAGGCTACTATTTAATTAACTTCTTCTATATATTTTCTCAGGTGAATCAAATCAGCCAGGCACCAGACTTTTCAGAATCAGGTCAATGGGTCTTGAAGATTACTGATAAAATTAGCGGGAAAACTGATGAGCTGTTGTTTGATGCTGTTCTAGTCTGTACAGGTCATCATGCCAACAAGCACATGCCAACCTTCCCTGGGATTGACAAGTTCAAGGGCAAGGTCGTTCATTCCCATGACTACAAGGACAACCGGGGTTATGAGGGCAAGAGGATTGTTATTGTTGGGATAGGGAACTCAGGAGGGGATGCTGCTGTTGAGTTGAGCAGAGTTGCTACACAGGTAAAATTAGTTCATATAATGCCTAGAGTATACTTGACCAAAGCTAACAAGTTGTCTGTAGCATTTATTTCCTCCAGTTTTACTAGACCATGTTTCCATAGAGACCATAATCCTCTTTATACTTCAGTTTTACTACACCATGTTTCCATAGAGACCATAATCCTCTTTATACTTCAGTTTTACTACACCATGTTTCCATAGAGACCATAATCCTCTTTATACTTCAGTTTTTCATACATAAATGTTTTCCTTAGCAAATGTGTGCAGATTTTCTTATTTTAAAGTGAGCTGAAAATTATTAATAATATTTAGTTTAAAAAATACAAGACTCAGCAGTCATGGTGTCATAAGCATCAATGTCAGCTCAATGTTCAATTTTTTTGCAAGTCCATAACTGGGAAACTACTGATATAATTTTGATGGTGAAACTTGCTATGCGTAATCTCATAATGTTTAGGGAGGGAAGTTCATTTTATTTTTATCAAATTGAATTCCAGCTCACTGGGGGGGGGGGGGGATTAGGGGAAGTCAGAGGTCACTCCCTTATTTCTAAATATTTTGATAGAATTCAAAGCACATTTGCTATGATAGACAGTAGATAGTTAACTTACTTTTAAGCCAAAATAACCTTGGTTCATGCCCATATGTCTATCCTTTTCTTCTTTGGCTCAGCTTCTGGGTCATAACATGGAAACTAATGAGATCCCCATCCAATAACTGTATATAGGCATATATACACTTTCTTGGCATGAAAGAGCTTTGTCATTTATGCAGTCAGCATTTGCCCCTGGTCTCGCCTCTGAGTTATAACTTTGAAAACTGTTCATGGCCTTAAAGTCTCTCTCTCTCTCTCTCTCTCTCTCTCTCTCTCTCTCTCTCTCTCTCTCTCTCTCTCTCTCTCTCTCTCTCTCTCTCTCTCTCATATATATATATACATGTGTGTATATATATATATCCACATATATACATACATATACATACATGTGTATATGTATATATACATACATACATACATATGCATACATGTGTATATGTATATATACATCCACACACACACTTAATTGGCATTACAAGGGGAAATATTTTCTGCATTGAGGTTCCTGGGTCTCTTCTTATCCTCCTGGAGCCATCCCACTGAGGCCATAACTTGGAAACTATTGCGATTCCCACCCTATCACCATATATACACATTATCGGCATGAAAAAGGCAAGTTATTTATGCAATCAGTATTGGCCCCTGGGTCTCACACCCTGGATTATAACTTTAGAAACTCTTCATAGCCCCACCCTTAAAATCAGTGCACTGGAAAGGACTGATATTCACTATATAATTTGTCTTCTTTATATATATATATATATATATATATATATATATCAGGGATCCTTACATTTTTCAGAGTTCAGCTGAACATAAAAACACATGAATCTACGGTTTATAATATATATTTGTTTAAAAACTAAACTGTTTTGACCTCTTCATAAGTCTCATCAAGTGGTAGCAGCAAACTGTAAGTTTATCACTATGATACGGATTTCCCCAGAACAGTTTCTTTTGGGGGGGGGGGGGGTGGCCAAGCGGTCTAAGGCACTTGGATTTACAGATCACTGATATCTCACCTCTGTTCTTTTTGGGTTCAAGTCTTAGCTCAGCTAATGTGGGTATGTGTGAAAACTTGGCAGTAGCTTTCCGTGGGTTGATGGTTCTTCTCGGGGGTTTTCCTGGGCTCTTCATCCACTAAATATACTGGCTGCCATGTATAGCCTATCATGTGCTGAAAAATGGCATTAAACCCACAAATCAAACCATTTTTTTGTTTATCAAAATGCATTTATACAGTATTCCTATCACCAATTGTGACGTTGCCACTTTTGTACTTTGGTAAATCCACTGATTTAAAAGTCCATCAGTTAGGCGAAAGCATTCTCTTTGTTTTGTTGATAAAGATGTCTGTTACAATTTCCCTTTCACTTTCTGACTGTTGGAATTATTTCAGAGTCTTTTATATCAACATCAACAAGATTGATTCTCATAAGTTTGTCAGGAGTGTCAACAATCAGCCCGCAGTGCAGCTTTGTTTTAATTAAATTCTGCTGCAAAAATCCACACTTGACACCGGAAGTAACTGAAATTTCCTTCAAAAGAATCACATTTGGGTACTGTCCTTTCATTGAAGCTAGTCCCGTCAGTAATTTCTCTGTATTGTTGTACACAATGTACTTGAAAATTGCCCACTCCTTCTTTATTTCATCATCACTGATTACTGCATCAGTGTCCTCTCTTGGTTGACCATAATCAGTGTGTCAGTGTGATGATTACCAAACTGTGGCATGTCACTAACATTTTCAGGGAAAGTGTTAGACTCAAACATGGTGAATGCATTAAAAATCTCATGGTCCGGAAATCTGTTACATAGATTTCCATGAATAATCTGTACACACTATACTGCTTTGGCTGGCAGGTCATTGTCACATAATGACCCCTTTGGTTCTATGCCTTTGAAGTGACTGCTGTCACACACGGCTGTAAGAAACCCATTTCAGAGGAAGCGAAAATGGGGTGTATCTCCAAGATACTCAGCTTTCAGCAATTTAAAAAATCCATCAGCATGTTGCTTCATGGTAATGTATGGAAAATCTCTTGTCTGCAGACACCGGCTAAGGGCGTTTATTTTCCAAAGATGTCTCAAATAATGTGGAGAAAAACATGAATTGTACAATGTCATGTTCTTGCCATAATGTCACTGTCAGTCTGATAATTCAACATGCCAACAATAGACACAACTGATCATCGAACATTGTCGAGATGGCCAGTGCAAGCGGTGAACTTCTTGATGGGTCAACACGGGTAGTCAGTGATTATTTCCAGAATTGCAGTTGAGAAAGATGAGTTGGGGACCGTTTGTAGTAGGTATGAATAGAGTTAAGGATGCTCTCCATGTAGCCAATCTCTGACACTGTCTTAGCGGCATCTACACATGTGAGTGAGAGTCTATCGGCCACATAATGCATTTCAACTAAATAGGGCCAAATTTCTTTAAGAAAATGTGATGCACCTCCATTTCTCCCAAGCATAATGGATGCACCATCAGATCCCATGCCATTGATTTTTATTAAAACTAATCCATTAGATTTCAAAATATGCATTGAATTTTCTTGTAATGGTAAAATCATCAGCAGCTGGTAAATACTGAGTACTCAATTCCCATCTATCACATACAAAAAGTATACAATCAAGTGCTTCTCTGTTGCAAGGTAATTTGTTTTGTCAACAGTTATTCCCACAGCAGAACTTGCTCTCACCTCGTCAAGAATATATTCCTCCAGCATTGCAGATATTATGCTAATGAATATTGGAACAGTTGTTATCCTCCATATACAACTTGGTGGTGATGACATTACCATTTAACTGTGATAGCTCATTGATTGATTTGACTTTGTTGATCAACAAGTTTTCCTTTGCAGTGTAGTATGCATTTCTGAATACGATGCACATTGCTTCATCAGCTTTCTCCAATACTTTATCTAACAATGTTACCGCTTGTCCTTAGCTGTATATTTTTCGGCTTTCACCAATCTTACATGGTCATTGTATGCAGCATGCTCCACTAATGCTGATTTCCAAAAGTTTGTAGACACATGCGACACATGAGTTGTTTTCTTTTTTATTATGCTTCTGGCAGAGTTCACAAAACATAGCACATGTCGGCTTCAAAAGCAAGGCAGTTTTTGTCCTTACATGAGAGAATCGAAGCAATTTGTTTGCTGGATAGTGGACAAAGTAGTTGTGTAGTTGCAGCAGAAACGGGAGTCAGGCAAACTCAGATCCAAGGGATTATTTAGCGTAAGCAAGATATTATAGCCGATTTTGAGAACAATGTTAATCCGGAGTGACTACTACTACTAATAATAATAATGCTATTCAGTGCATAATACATGTATTTGTCATGAACCAAGTTTGAGAGCTGAACCTGCCTTCAGAGGTCACCAGTCTACAAAGGATACTTTGGCCTTTTCCCATGGGGGGCCACTGTAGACAGGTTTGACTGTATATATAAGCCTACCAATAAAAAAACAACATATCTTACTGAGAAGCTGATCTTTGAAAAATCGACCGCACTGTTGTTCACTATAGAATTAAGTTGCCCATCTCTACCCCAATTTGACCAGACATCTGAGCTGTATGACCTTCAGTCAGTTGAGCTATAACAGGCTTAGTTATCAACACTGCTATTGATTGTTCAACAGAGAAACTGTAAAATAGACCAAGTCAGCTTAGAATGAAGCTTAATTGGTGACACCTTTATTGATTGTCCAACAAAAAAAAACAATCTGCAAACTAGATGTAGTGACCTTTGAATGTTACTTTGTTCAGGTGTTTATTTTGCAGTTTCATGGATGAACAAATCAAAGACAATTTGATATAATGATATTTGGGATATCCAATGACCAATGTCCAGTTGCCCAGAGTATGTATTGATCAAAACATTTAAATTGCGGACATGTCCTGCAAATACAGATATATATATATATATATATATATATATATATATATATATATATATATATATATATAAAGAATACAAATTAATTATGAGTTAATATTTTGCAAGAGACTTATAATTGAGGGAGACAATTATAAAAATGAAAATTCTCAAGAAAACACCAGAAAGACTGTTGAACTTATTAATACTTTCATCAATTTTTGATATAGTAAAATTTTTAAAGTTTTCTTCTGCAGTTGGAAAGGTGTGATAATTTTTTTTAAAAATCTATCACATTTATTAGATTATGCAATGACACGCTTTTTCCCTCTGTCCTGTTTTCCAAATATGTTTTCTGCTTCCAGATTTATTGTACATTTTCAAAAGTAAGCACATCCACCTTTGTAATAGATTTGGGTCAACCTCAAAATTATAGATAAAAAACGTCATCATTTTGATAATGGATATGAGATAGTTTGGATACTGAGTACTTCATCCACTGTGACACTGATTCAATCCTTTGCCCTTGTCTTCATGTAGTGCTGCTCAACACTGGCAGACTGGAGCATATTCCTATATCACCATAATATACAGTTCACCTCCCTTAAACAAACACCTCCCTTAAACAAGCACCTCCCTGAAACAAACACCACCTCCCATATCCAGCCATATACTAATATTTCCTTTTCCTCATATTATCTAGATATTTTACCTACATTAAATAGCCACATTTCTTTCTTCCATGGATGACTGGTATGAAGAGGCTGCACTACATTATGTCTTTATACAATATGGAGGGATTGTTTGTGTGTACCTGCTACTACATTATGTCTTCATATAATATGGAGGGATTGGTAGTTCATGCCTAATATTATACCTTCATACATTAGGGGGCGGATTGGTAGTTTATACCTATTATGTTTTCATACAGTTACAAAAAGATTACTTAAATGTCTCAAACTTGAGAATGTGATTTATTTTTGTTAGTTGTAAGTAAAGTAAATTACCATTTGTAATAGGTACTGAAGAATCAAAATGTATATTGGGATTCAAATTTAGTTGTAAAATGCATAACAAAAGTTTTTTTGGCTGGAAAATATTTGCTGAATTACACTTCCTCTATTTGACTAGGACAAAATCTATTTGTGACAAATTTTATTTGACTGTGATAAAACTGGTTATTTGACTGTGACCAAATGTATTTGACTGCAACCAACCTAAGGGTTATTTTAGTCTGAATAACTTAAGAAATTTAATACATAATGTAATTTTAAAATATTTCAGTAAATACATGCTTTCACATTTTTTCAGGTCTTCTTGAGTACAAGAAGGGGAAGCTGGGTATTGAACCGAGTCACAGACAATGGTGCACCGATTGACATGGCAAATACCAATCGTGTAAAAGTTTATATGATGCGCAAAATACCCAATTTGATAAATTCATACATAGCCAAATTTCTGAACAAAAGATTTGATCACAAGCGGTACTCATTAGAACCCAAACATCCTCCACTTGCCCAGCATCCAATGGTAAATGATGACCTTCCCAACAGAATCGTTTGTGGATCTGTCCAAATCAGGCCAAATGTCAAGGAATTTACAGAGACAGGAGTTTACTTTGACGATGGTACATTCGAAGACAATATAGACGTTGTATTTTTAGCAACCGGATACATCTTTGGTTTCCCCTTCCTGGACAAATCTGTGATTGATGTCAAACAAAACAGAGTAGAGCTGTACAAGTACATGTTTCCCCCTGACCTTGAGAAGTTGACCTTGGCTGTGATTGGATGTTTCCAGCCCCTTGGGGCCATCATGCCTATATCTGAGCTGCAGTGTCGTCTAGCTACAAAAGTATTTAAGGTTTGTGACGTGCTATGTAAATTAACATTTACTTGTTTAATGTAGGAATTTTTGTTGAATTATTGGTCAAACTGTAAAAAATCCCTTGTTGAAAAGATCTCTAGTCAGCTTTTGATCCAATTCATGAATCATGCTCTGTCTTAAATTACTGAATTTATTTACCTGGCCAAATTATAATCTACCTGAGAGTTATTTAATCCCTTCATAACTTGCAAATTTCAAACCATACCTTGCTCCATAGGTGCAAACTTTCGTAATTTGGAAAAATATAGTCATCAGTTGTGAGTGCAATGTTAAATCCTTTCTATTTTTAGGAGACAGAGCTGACTAATGTACATGATCAGCTGCAAGGGTGTGACACCGACCCTCACATGTTTAAAAAAAAGGTCAGTACGTATATACTGCATACATCATGCAAAATGACTATCACTATAATGGCCACAATTAAAATAAAAGGAGATGAAATTGCTGTGACAAAATTTTCTGAATCATAAAAATTTCATGTCAGTAGAGTATGCATTTTTTTATCCTTGTTTTATTATATGTCAAACATTCCACAATAATGCAGTCTGAATACTGTAGAAGTGTCTTTACCCTAAAAATGTGTTTCATTCATATTTGATGGTATTTAGCATGTCAGCAATTTAAATATTTAAAAGGAATATGTAATGTAGACATTATTATTGCAATGCAACAAAAATAATTATTAAAATGTATATTTAAAAATGTGATAAATGTATCAATTATTATTAATTTGTTGATTTAAAAATCAGTATAAACTTCATACTTTTGAAATTGTGATAAAATATATCAGCAAATAATTGTACAATATGATTTCTATTTAATATTTATTGTAATTTGTAAAACAAAAAAGTAATCTGAATAGTTTAGTTATTACTTAGATTCCGCATGCATATACAGTGAAACCCCGCTATAACGCGCCCCGCTATAACGCGAATTTGAATATAACCTGATCGTGGCGTAGCTCTCAAAATTTCATATATTCATTCGCACAAGAATATTTTTTTTGTGTGCAAAATACGAGAAATAGTGTATAAAATGTGTATATTACAGTATCATTTTGGGGAAGAGATCGCGTATGAATTCGAGTATAATACGTTTGTGGCGTGGTTCCTGAAAAATTATATACATGTACATGTATTTTTCTCGTACACGGAAAAAAAATATTTTTTTTTTAAGTACGAGAAATAGTGTATAAAAAGTTTATTATCATTTTGGGGAAGAGATCATGTATGAATTCGATCGTGGCGTGGCTTCTGAAATTTAACATTTTCACCAATTTCTTGAAGTGTTATGCCAAAATAAACATTTTCGGAAATGTTACTTATTACTGATCCACGAGTAAAGCCAGTAAGTCTTCTCTGTGTTTGTCTTAAATTCATTATGTATATAATCATTGCTCAAACAATAGCCGACATGTTTTTCTTCTTTAACTGCATACACAACTGAGCATCAGACAATGTGGTGGTTGATAAAAGATTCTCAAGATTTAATTAACATCAAAAAACATAAGCCGCCAACACGTGCACTGGTCTTCAATTCATCCTGTATACAATCATTGCGCAAACAATAGCCGACTTATGTTTCTTCTTTAACTGCATACACAACCAAGCACCAGACAATGCGGTGGTTGATCAAAGATTGTCATATGTGGGTGCTTATGTAGAGACTGAGCTTGGGCGGCAAGATCAAAGATTGTCATATGTGGGTGCTTATGTAGAGACTGAGCTTGGGCGGCAAGATCAAAGATTGTCATATGTGGGTGCTTATGTAGAGACTGAGCTTGGACGGCAAGATCACAGGGAGGTCAAATAACCACTCTCTGTTACTTAGCACTGAACAAGTACAGCTGTATCAAACTTGTTGCTCAATCAAAGGGTTGTCATGTGGGAAAACAAAGACGGATCGATATCAGATAGTAAACGGTGTTGATACCCTATTCATGCTATACATTAGATGTGTATACGTTGTTCTCTGAAAAAAGTAAAATATAGTAAAACCCTGCAATAATGCGACCCCGCTTTTTCCGCGATAGAATTTTATGGACCCCAAATATCGCGTTATAGCGGGCATTCACTGTATTAATAGGACTTTCTTTCTTCTACAATAATAATAATAATAAGAAGAAAAAAAAGAAGAAGAATATCTAAATTCTTTTTTTTTGAAACATAGTCAAGGTAGAAACATTTGAAATATTACCTAATATGAATTTTTAAAAATTAGAAAGACACTTTTGATCAGACTATTGTGGAATGTTTACATAATAAAAAAAAATAAAATAATAAAAAAAATGACATAATAAAAAAGGATAAAAAAATCTATACTCAACATAAAGGATATTTTTATGATTGAGAGAATTTTGCCATAGTGGTTTCATCTCGCTTTATTTTAATTGTAGTCATTATCGTGGTAGGTATCTTGCATGATGTATACAGTATATATGTACTGACCTTTTTAACCCATGCTAGAGTCCGTGCTATGCCCTTGCAGCTTATCATGTACAATAGACTGCTCCCTCCCCCCCGATGTACAATACACTGCTCCCCCCGATGTACAATACACTGCTCCTCCCCCCCCTCCGATGTACAATACACTGCTCTGTCTCATAAAAATTGCAAGTATTTAACATTGTACTTACCACTGATGACTCTACTTTTCCTAATTACAAAAGCTTGTGCATACAGAGCAAGGTATGGTTTGATATTTTGTAAGTCATGAAGGGATGAAATAATTCTTAGCTTGACTGTAATTGTGCCAGGTAAATACTTTTGGAGATAGAAGATCAGGCTCATAATGGATTGGAAGCTGACTATAAGCAAATTGAACATTTCGTTGCACAAGTAAAATTGTTGGCAGGCTATCCTTACAGTTTTGTATATGCCACCTATGTTGGGGTTTATAGGAATCCTCATGTCTGGAATTTTGTACATCATACAGTCTTATAAATTCATAACTAGTCCTGGTAGTTTGTCATGGATTGCCATGAAACTTTATAAATGTTACAGTCATCACCTGAAGATGTGCATATCAACAGATTACTTTGCTCCTGTGTTTGTTAGAGTTATTGCCCATTTTGTCTTACAGCTGAATGCAGTGTATGATAGAATTGTTTAAACTCAACCATTGTCAGAGTTTTGGACGGATTGCTGTGAAACTTCGTATGTTGTGAACAAAACTTGTCTTGCATTTTTTTTTATGGATCGCTCTTTAACTTACATGGTCATCATGTAAAGATATTCATATTGATAAATCTATCGGCTTGCATAATTTTTATGAGTTGTCATTTCTTACATACAGCTGGATGCATTATATGAATATTGTGAATGTTATGTCTCTTGCAGTTTTTGGTGGATTGCTTTGAAACTTTGTTCATGTCATGATCATTGTCAGAAGATATACATGTTAACCAGTCACTGTATTCACTTTGTTTTGGAAGAGTTGTGGACTTTTTGTTACTTTAGGTTCATTAACATTGTGTGGGTCAGAGAGTGATGCAGAAGAGGTGGGGGTATTTTTACATGAGGAAGGTATTTAACATTTCTCAAGTTTTGCTTGGTGTCCTCTAGTCTTGCAACCAACCCATCACTTTCTGAAACTGACTTTTTTGTATGCTATCAGGGAACTTTGCTTGGTTGTTTTATGGGGGTTGGCGGCATTGGAAAAATCGGTCTGAGTTGAATGTTTTTAAAGGCAACACATTCAACTCCTTTTTTTATATTCTTTTATATGTTTAACCAGTCTTTAAAGGACATTCATCCATAAAGGAATGTCCATTATAGACAGGTTTCACTATATAATACATAGGACATTGGGAAATTATATTAGTCTGTCACTTGTTGGCATACACATATGATTACCTCCCCTTACTTGCTACTGTTTCAACCATTAATTGTACACATTAAATGCCAATGTAAAGAAGCTGTTTGCTTTCATAAAATAACGGGTGAAAAATAATCCAAGAAGAGAACCTAAAAAAAGAAAAATTAATGATTACCGTATATACTCGCATATAATCTTATACCAACTGCAAACTGCATAGGCCAAGATCTGCCATCGCATAATGCGCTGGCAGATCTGGGTCTATGCAGTTTCTAACGACTAATCAGTAGAACAAACAACATACACCCTGACCTGCCAGCGCATTATGCGATGGCAGATCAGGGTCTATGTTGTTTGCATGTGGACCCGGTTTATACGCGAGTATAGACAGTATTTAATTTATTGGATTGTATTGCAGGAGGAGAGAACTCTACCATCTAGAGAAGAGATGTGGCAGGACATTCAACAGAAACAAGAAGCTATGGCTGCAAGATATGTGGAGTCACAGAGACACACAATACAGGTGGATTATATTCCCTTCATGGATGAATTGGCAGTCCAACTTGGATGCAAACCTGATTTGTGTATGTAAATATATTTCATTAAGTGTTTTGTTGCATTTGTTGACTTCTAAATATTTGTACCATGAAGCTTTTACAATTGTGACTCTCCACAAATTAGACAGCTAGATTTGCACATGTCCGTTTTGAAATGTGACAGTTAATAGATTTTTGTTTAAAAAGGTTTTGATCCAAATTTCACATTTGAATGTTTAATGGAAAAAAGTATAAAGGTAGTTCTTGGAAAATTTGGTGGCATTTGTATTTTCATGATAGGTGCACAAGAACACCAGAATTCTTTTTCCCTTATCATATAAAGCTATGATCTTTGAACTCTAATATTCTGTTATTTCCTTATCCTGAGGGAACCATTCTCCCATAGTGTTGTTTGGTGGTATATAGTGCCTGAGCTAAACTGTACTCCACCAGACAACACAGATGCCAAGGGAGAAGGCAGTAACATACTGTAGTTTCACTATTTTTCGCTTGGTACCAATTTTCGAGGATTTTGTGGTTGTTCTGAACCACAAATTTAAAGACTCAAGGAAAAATGAGCCAATGTGATGCAGAAAGCCCCCACCCCCATGTTTTCTTAATGATACATTCCTAGTGATAAACAATGCACAGCTATTTGATAATTCAGCTTCATTACTGTAATAAAAGATTATCTTTTACATGTGTTTCTGTTATTTTAACCCTTTTGGAACACACACACACAAAGAATTATGAAGCAGTTCATATTGCTTCAATGCACATGTAAGTATACAGTATCTGATAGCTCTCTTTTCCACTGACTGCCTCAAATCAGTGTATTGTGAGATCAGTAAAGATGTAGAGAAAAGATAGAAAGCATACTAGTATTACCAAAAATGAAAGAAAAAATATTGAAATGATGTACCAAAATTAGATTTAATACTTATTTACATTGAATCTTCATTCAAGTGAAACTGTTGTCGAAAATACTTGTATAACAAATTTGCACATTATTCTCTGTGATTTAAGATTTAACCTAATTCATGATCCATTTGAATAAATAATAAAAATAAAGCACAGATATGTGCAAACATGTATACTTCTGATTACAGGTAGCAAACATGTATACTTCTGATTACAGGTAGCAAAATTTCCTGTTAAAATTTCAATCCTTCTGAAAACCACATCCCATTTTATTCACACATTTTTAATCAAAAGGAATATCAAGACAGTAAGATATCAAAACTCTACAGTACTAAAGATCACACATCACTGATTTTCAGAGAAAACCACTGAATAAACACCATGTCAGTTAAGTCTCTTGGTACACACAAACATTTGTCATGTAAGTAATCCCAAAATTGCAAAATTACACCACAAGTCTGGCTTTCTCAATATGTTGGAGAAATGCAGAAATATTAGAATGAATCTCCACAGATCAGACTGGCAAACCAATAAAGTGGAAAGGAGCCCAGTGGCAAAACATTTCTCTTTCCCACACTTTCAATGACTGGAATCGCCCATAACTCAAAATGGAGCATGGAAAAGAAATCTATTGGATTTGCCGGCTGTGAACACTTAAACCCTGCGGCTTAAATCAAGAAGAATCCAAACTGGCATTTTTCTTTGCATAGTTAACAAGGAATTTCCAAGTTACCATCATCACATTTTCCTGCCATTAATTCACTTTCTCTAACCCATGGTGTTAACTACTATTCTTCTGTAAAATGTGTAAAAAGGTTCAACAAAATATTAGATCCGGGAAAAAAAATGTAATTGGACTATTGTATAGGGTGCAAACATTTTATTGCTGACCTTCTTGCTTACGTCATCAATTGGAATCCTTTGTTCTAGCCATTTCCGCCTTACAAGCATTTTATCAGGATACATCTTAAAAAGTAGCAACGTTCAACCCTTTTCAACTTTGCTCATTTTATTTATTATTTCATTGTATCATTTTTGCAGATATCTGCAGTAAACATCATGTAGATTTGGTATTGTAATTAAGTTTTTGTGTTTTTTAACTGTTTCATTTTTAAATGTGTAATCGTCTTTTGTGACTTTGGCACTGTTGTTTTTCAGTTTTTCTTTCATATATATATATATATATATATATATATATATAGTTGGTCCTAATTGCATACAATACATGTAACTCACCATCAGTCCTGCTAATGGAAAATGTCACCTGTTTACACACTCATTTACCCTGATTGAGATCAGCAAATAAAAGATAATCAAACAATTTCCTTTTCTTGATAGTGTCTTCTTGTCTGTCCGCTTTATAGAAGTCTGCCACCCCCAGTCAGAAACTTATCCATATTTTAGGTTTATCTGAGTGTGTAACATTACAGTTCACATTATTGTTAATCCAGTACTATTATTCTGAGTCTGTATTACTACAGTTCACATTATTGTTAATCCGATACTATTATTCTGAGAGTGTATCATTACAGTTCACATTATTGTTAATTCGATACTATTAATCCTGCATCTAAACTCTCAGGTAACTGTACACTTTTCATGTGGCATTTTTGTTTAGCCATTATCCCACAAGCTGATATGTGGGGATTCATTCAGATATTTAATTTCTGTGTTTCTCCAACAGAAACAACTGTCACATGCTCAACAGCAAGTACATATTTTCTTCAACAGACATTGTGAAAATGTGTGATACTCGATCATAGGCATTTAGTGTGTCAAGTTAAAGATGAAAGATACCACTATCATATGTTGGTGTGTTGACAAAAGACCAACATTTAGGAGTCTTGTTTCTTTAAGGGTTCACCCCGAGGGGCTTGCAGTATGGACTGTGATTACTTAATGAGATTATGAGTAGCCAACACGTTCCTCCTACCAGTAGAAATCACCCAATGCTCAACTATGGATTTTATGGGGATAATTTGGGGACCAAGCTGTAGGTACCCAGAGGGACAATTTAATGATCAAGTGCCTGTCACTGGAAAAATGTAAAATTTTCATTATAATTTTTAACAGGATAATTTTTTAATAATACTTTTGGGTTGCCTGACTAGGCTTTCACATGGGTAAAAATGGTTGCTTGGCAATGGATATGTATACCCCTGTTGATATACTACCAATATTTTCTTGGAAACAGGTCTAGAAATCTCCCTTACCCTGCAGCCACAGGCAAGTTGAAAACTTTGCAGGGCAAGTAGAATTTTATGTAACTTGCCCAGAATTATATAAAAACTGACAGAAAATTAAAAATTTGTATGAGGTATGAATCAAATGTCTATTCTGTACAGATATCATTTTTTCCTGGCCTTAAAATGCAATGTCATTTCTGTTGCAGGGAAGCTGCTGTTCACTGACCCAAAACTGGCCCTTACCTGTATGTTTGGGCCCTGCACACCTTACCAGTACAGAATTTGTGGCCCAAGGACCTGGAAAGGGGCCAGAGAGGCCATTATGACCCAGTGGGACAGAACTTGGTACCCATTAGCGACACGACCTCTTGATCTTCCACTGAGTCAAAACCAGAAACCATTCTTTCTGTTCTTTATTGTTGCGATTGTGATATTGGCAATCTTTCTTCAGCTTCTGTCTGTTTTCAGATAGTTTAGTTGATACTAGAATGACTGAATTTTCAATTAACCAGATATATATCAGAAACAATCATTGTATAAAGTAATTATTGTTATACAAAGTAATTATTGTTATATACAGTAATTATTGTCATGTACATAACAGGATTTGTTGTTACCACATTTTTCAGTGAAACTTTAGGACTATTTGATGCTTCATTCCTTATGTGGGTATGCACATGTATGTGTTAGAAATCTGTGATGTTGTTCCATTGATATTGTTTGTGATAAAACACTAAAGGTTTTGAAATTGATTGACAGTTGACCTTTAGATGTACACAATAGTTGTAAAATTTCAACCCACCTATGCAATGGGATGGGGGTAGTTGGGGTTAGGGATGTTGGATTGGGAATGTTAGGAGAAAGTCAATAAACGAGAATTCTTGTGTTTGTCTACAAAGAATGTTGATTGGATATTTGTAATCATATAATAAACTTTTGTACAGTATTGCTACAATGATTTTATACAGTATTGCTACCATAATTTTGTACAGTATTGCTACCATAATTTTATACAGTATTGCTACAATAATTTTGTACAGTATTGCTACAATAATTCTATACAGTATTGCTACAATAATTTTATACAATATTACTACAATAATTGTGTACAGTATTCCTACAATAATTTTATACAGTATTGCTACAATAATTTTGTACAGTATTGCTACAATAATTTTGTACAGTATTGCTACAATAATTTTATAATATTTAGATTATGCAGTTGTTGTCTCCCTTTTCTAAGATAATGTTCCATTTCCTTATATTTACAGTTTTATGAGATTTAGGTTACAATGATGCAGCTGAATAGAAATAGAGGCACTTCCCACTCCCACCCCCATAATAGTCCTCCCATCGGACCTCAGCAACCTTCTAGTCCCCCTCCCTCTACCCTTGGAGGAACAGTATTCCTATGTTTGTGTGATTAAATGCTAACAGTAACACATGAAGTGTATTTTACATGTTGTGGAATTTCATAAAATAATTTCAGTATAACTCTCCATGATTTTATGCTTGTTGCAATTTTAGCCTTCATATGGTTTTACATTATATATAAATAACATATGTTTCAGCAATTTAGTGAAGATCCTGTCTGCCAATATTTTAATAAAAGAAAATGTTTTCGTTAAAATTGGATTTTGGCCAGATTGTGTACTGATATTTTTGTATTGGTTCAAATAAACCTCCGGTGGAAAAAACAGGTGGACGCTATCTTTTAAATCAGT
Organism: Margaritifera margaritifera; assembly: GCA_029931535.1. Classification (NCBI taxonomy): domain Eukaryota; kingdom Metazoa; phylum Mollusca; class Bivalvia; order Unionida; family Margaritiferidae; genus Margaritifera; species Margaritifera margaritifera. The sequence goes on from JAQPZY010001237.1 coordinate 633,728, forward strand.
CTACCATAGCATCACCAGTGTTTCAGTCAGAATGCACCCTTGCAGGATTTGTGCAAAATAGACATCAAGTCCCACATGAAAAGAGATTTAATGCATCAAACAATGGTGCAAAAAAAATGAACAAGGCTGGTTCATTTACCTTTAATCTGATACAAATGCGCCAACCAATGATTAACTGTCCAAACTGCTCAATGATTGTTTTTATGAAAATGAACAAAGTCTGTCAAGCAGTCCTTTTTGATTGTACTGGTCGCTATGCTCAGACAATCTATTTTCCCCCATTCTTCTAATCCCATATATAGCAAAGCTTGGGATCATTCTGAAATAATCATATACCCAGTAAATCTCACAATATTTCGTGGTTCAGAGGTGAAGAAAAAGCCCGACATGGAACTGAATTCTAATAGTCTCAATGAAAAATATGAAACAAATATATTGAGGTAACTTTCACTCCTGTTTTACTAACATTTTTAAGTAAAAGAAAAATGTCTAGTCTCAGCGATTGTCATAAGCGATTGTCATAAGCACATGCTTCCATTTACATGATATGACCGTAATGTATCGTCATTTATCATTTATAAAGGCTGCAAAGTTTTGCTAAGAGTTAGATATGAAATGAAGGATTGCTGATTTCTTTACCACAATATCATGCTCAAACTGTGAAAGAGATAATAATGACCACATATATAATGATTATAGTGAACAAAATGGTAAAACCTGTAAAAACTGAGATGAAAGTCAAACAGAAAGTGAAACTTCAGACAAAGAATTGGATTTCACAATGGAAGAACACGTTAAACCCTCAAGAAATCTCTTGAAAGCTGAAACGTCACAAAGACATGATTTTAATGTTAGAGGGGCATAAAATTGTAAACTTCGACTTCTCATGCGCTGTTCAATAACATATAAAATAAATTATATAAATGATCAATCATTTTATTGTGAGATTGGCGCATTATGATCACACCATGGGCCTACTTTTCAAATGAAGGGCACCAATTGACCCTTTTCTTGTCAAACCTAGCTGAAACACTACATCACTATTGATGAAAGTAGTGAGGTTGACTACAGGTGTTAAATAGACTGCATCTGACATACAATTGTTTGTTTCTTTAATTATTTTTTTAAATTTATGATGGCTGTCCAATGTTTTTAAGGCACAAAACCCTGCATTTGTAAATTGATAATTCTCCATTGAATACATTTTCTACAAATTATTAATAATTTCAAGTCATATGGCAAAATATCAGTTGACCTTGTAGTTTTAAAAGCATGTATCTAGGACATTTTCTCCACTGCTGTTGTTAAGGAATTCCATGGTACATGTACTTTGATCTTAAAAATATCAACTGAATTAAATTTCTTTGGGCACCTTTCTTGATTTGCTATTTTATTGTAATATGTATTTCTTTACAGTTATTATGCACAATTATAATATTGTAAAATAAAAAGTGGATTATTTTTTGACTTGCATGTGGACTTGAAAGGTAGTTATGTATATATATGTATGTTTATTTTTATACACTGCTGGTGATAATATCAAAGCATCTTGTACAATAGATGTATAATGTATGTACATTACCAATAACATATGATCATGAGAGTTCAAATGATAGAAAAAAAGAAATGCTCAGGAACATGTTGTATACTGCATATTCATTCTCAACAAAGTAAGGATCAGTACAAAATATAGTCGTTACTCCTAATCTCCGTTTTGACAGTTTTTGCAAGATGGCAGCTGATTTCTCAACCTACAATAAAGCTGTATTCCGTGCCAAGGCTGATTTGGAACTAACATTACAACATGTTCTTTGCAGCACCTAACAATGTAAAGTGATGGACTTAACACTAAATCCACCAGGATTGTCCAGTTTGGACTTAACACTAAATCCACCAAGATTGTCCAGTTTGGACTTAACACTAAATCCACCAAGATTGTCCAGTTTGGACTTAACACTAAATCCACCAAGATTGTCCAGTTTGGCTTGTTTCAATTTGTGAGGTCTAAAAATAGTATTTACACTCATTGATGTGTGGCTTTTGATTATGAGACTTCCTTTCCTTAAATTGTAAACATACACTGTGTTCATATGGTGGTCTTGATATTTGATTGGATCTGTTACACTTTTGTTTTAGGTTGGACACAGTGATTTTATGGTGGCATTTGGAGAACAAGAGCATGTGCTCTATACATATTGCTTTGCTATCCCTTGAGTTTATTATGGTTTGGCTGTGTACAGTTACATGTGCCACATGACCCTGTCACCAGTTTGCTGATATTGTCATATGAGAGCATGATTAATAATGGACTGGGTAACACCCCATCTTACTTTAATGTAAATTCATCTGACCAACATTTTACACTCCTGTATGGATTCCCATTTTTTTCCTTAACTGATTTACTTTTGTTCAAATTATTTTCGCACCTGTTTGTGAAGAACAATAAAATCATGTCATGCCATTATCTCAATGTTTGAGTTTGTGTGATGAAATGTAGCTTTAAATCCATGGGAAATGTTCTTCAGAAAGAAAATATAGTACTTTTAATGATTCTCTGATTTGGTGCAAAGTCAGCTAGTCAGTCCAGAATGTATAGGTCCTGATATGTTTGTTGTACTATTGTAATAGCTATTTTAGGAAAATAAAAGAAATTGTTGTAAAGTTTACTCATATTTCTGTGCCTTCCTGTGTAGACCATGAATGTCTTGAATCACAGAGCATTTTATATCTATGTACATATTGTAACATTTCTGCAGAATTTTTGAAATTTACAAATATTTTGCACACATCAGCCAATTGGGCTAATATCAGTTAGTTACCAATCTAAATATAGAATTTTCTTCTTCTTTAATCTGAAACTTTCCTTTGTCATTTTTTATGTCGGGCTAAAGTAGAATAAGAACATGAATGTCCTGAAAAACCAACAGAACTTTATTGTCAACTCGAGTCTAACAATGGGCATATGAGGTTAACTAGAGTCTAACAATGGGCATACAAGTTTCAGTAGTAATGCAGATTATTAATGGTGGTGATATAGCAGATAGAGAAAGGTTGAAAACAGAAGGGTAGAATGAGGTATATTCCGATCAATAATTTTGACACACAAAACAAAATGGGAAGAAAAGTTATAATAGACATAGCTATTTTGAGTTTACATGGGAACAGAATGATTTGTATATTAGTCCTATAAAATTACTTACTCTAAAAAGTATGCTAACATTTGTGTTATTTAGCAACACTAAATTTGTATGAGTTAACATTTTTGAGATACTTCATGTATATTGTGTTCTTACTTCAAAAAAATATTTTTTTATATAAATATATAGTTAAATTCATCACCCAGATAACAGTAAAATTAATCACCCAGATACAGTAAAATTCATCACCCAGATATAGTAAAATTCATCACCTGTATCTGGTGAATCACATAATTTATGGAAAAAAAATGTTCAGAATTCTAGTTTTAAAGAACATTATTTCTACATTTTAATTCAAAGCATATAAAACAAACAAAAATGAGTAAATAAGGCAAATAAATAGACTTGTACTCAAAATAATATTTGTTAAGAATGGTTGATTTGGTTTTTATACATTTTACAAATGATTATGGCCCTCTTTGATATTATTTGTTTGCCATGGATGAACATTCATGACTTTCAGTAATTATCTTTATTTATCTCTAATTATCTTTTTTTTTTTGGTCCCGCCTGTGAAGCATAGTCCAGACGTTGAGTCATTGTTAAGTGTTTACATTTAACTCTGTTGGGCTGACACCATTGTATGTTCAGTCATCAAACTTCATGGGGTTATTCATCTTGGACGGTACTACTCATGACCGGCAAAAGTAGGTAACAGTTACCTATTTTTCACACTCCATCTATTTTTTGTAGCATTGTTCTAATTTGCTCTGAGACCATTGTATGTAGAGTCATAAAACTTGATGGGTATATTCATTTGGACGATATTACTCATCACAGTCACAGTCTTTGAAGGAAGAGATAGAAGAGCACAAGAAAATAGCTGACACATTCAAGATGGCTGACTCCATCTATAAAGAAATTTGAAACAATATTGCCTAGTCTGTTTTTCATTATAAACTTTTTTGCATGGTTAGCAGCTACTCCTTTCAAGACAGCTATTGTAACAGTTGTGGTTAATGTCACAAATACATCAACAACAAAGCAGTTAGGATGCATTTATTTATTAAGTATTTCTTCTGAGTTTTCCTTTTTAGCTTCTGTTGACCTTTTGATATTGATATGTTTTAATGTTAGCAGATTTGCAAAGGCAAACATAACTTAAATGAGACAAATCCAGTGAAGTATCTAATACCATTTGATTTCCTGTAATCATCTTTTCATTCTATACACTATCTAAGTGGTTGATTGGAATAAATATGCTCATCAATGATGTCACAGTGTAGTTTACAAAATGACAATGATTTTGAGAATTTTAGCAACTCTAGCATTAAAACAGTTTTATTTGTTCTCTTGATTTCTTTTTCATTCATTTTTCCTAATCTTTTTCCACTAAAACGTTTACTCTTTATCTCTTTGCATGTTCCATTTGCAAAAGCTTTGTTCAGTTCCTGCATGTACTCTAAATTGCACCTAAGGCACATATGCAGAGCAAGATTCTGAAGAAAGGGGTTTATTGCTATGTTTGTCTTCGATAAATCCTAATTCTTTTTCCAGTTGACTTTTATCCATTCTTAGCTATTTAAATAACAGAAAAAAAATGGCAAAAGGTGAAGGATTTAAAATTATATCTTAAAATCTTTTATAAGAAAATGAAGATTACAATTATATTGTAGTTATTGAAACTGTAATCAACAATACTGTAAATCTAATGATTTTGACAACCAATATCTAGAACAGTTTGATACTGACAACAGTTTGTGAAACGAAATGACATTAAATTGGAGGAATTAATAATAAATTCTGGTTATTAATAAGGCTTGGACTTTGTAGGTAAATATATAAGACATACGAATATAAGATAGTAAAGCTGAAATATACATCAAATCCAGATGAAGATCTGGTAATCATAGTTGGTTTGAAGATCATCAGAACTGATGGGAAAATTATGTTGATCAACTAGTTCAATAGAGAAACAAACATAAGATCTAGTTTTACAAAAGAACATAAGATCTAGTTTTACAAAAGAAATACTGAGGATTTAGCAAACCGACTTCTAGAACGTACTTCTACCATAACAGAAAGATTCCATAATAGATTAGAAATTGGTGAGAAATGTTTGAAAAATTGAAAGTTGACAGCTTGTACCTGCAACAAAAGGAGTATTAACTACAAAAGAGGACAGAGAATTATGGGGTTTTATAATTGCTGTTGAAATTGTAAATTAAACAAATATTGCCTATGAAATCTATGTAGCAAAGTGTTGAAAGTACATGGGTGCAATTAAGTGGATACGTAATACAGCTGAAGAGAAATTTTAGAGAAAATATTGAAAAAATCAATTAAACAAATTAGAGAAACATTATCTTTAGCTGAAACGCTTTACACAAATATTTAAAGAAAGGTATGTTATAATAGCTGCCATAGCAACTGCAGTAGATACTATTATATTAACTGCTGCCCTGTCTTTAACACATTTTGTGAAAGATTTAGTAGGGGGTGAAGAAGGAGCAAGTGGTGGTAGTACTCCATCAGGAGGCAAAGATGATTCTGTAATTGGCACACACAAAAATAAGAAATGCTTAATAAATATTGAAAAATGTTTGAGCTGGTCAAAAAAACAAAAAACAAACAGCATCATTACCTAAAATTATTAGCACTGTAATAAGCTGGCTTTCGGAAACATTGGACAGGCTGTTTCTTTCCTAGCTGAACATGCTATTTTACTTATTTTGGCATTAGTTGGCCTGATGTTGACAGTTTTGATCATAAATGTAAACAATACAGTAGGTCGCCATTTAACATCTTCACTGTAGGTGAACTGTGCTCTTTATGTGTGCCAATGTTATCCAAGATGATGATGTAAGCACGATTCATAAACTGTTTGAAAAAATAAAATTTAGAAGCTCCTGCTACTGTTAGTATCAATATATATGATTGTCTATTTTGTAATAAATATTGGTTTTGACGTTTCTAAAGTAGATGTCCACACTTCGTGATTGACATGTGTCTTTTGAATGTATCAGTATCACATTAGCAGATCTGACAGTAGGAACACTATCATCATAATCCTTCTGTACATACATTTTACTCACTTTGTCTTCTTTTTTGTCCTGAAAATGTTATGCTGTACTGTCACAAACTATTTATCGGCCTTTGGAATCTCCTTCCTTTTTGCATTGACATTAATGGTAGGGTTTATTCCATGTTTAAACGAGTCTATGGATTTTTAAACATTGTTATTGTATCCAGCAATACTACCCATTTTGATAACCGTGTCACTTGGTAACATAAAGACTCCTTAGGGGACAAAAGCACCTTTGAAAACTATGTTTTTGTTTATTTTGTGTTTTTTTTTTAAACTCGCAACAATGTTTTCATCACTACCGTAATCGTTCACTCATAAAATATACATCTGTTGTGTTTTGAGTCATATTTTGAACAGTAGAATGAGACTGTGAAACACATGTTCCGTTCATAATTTGTCCCTTAAGATGAAGACTACATATGCTCTGATGCTTTGATTTAATCTGGATATTCCCTCATCTATTAATCCCTTCTTATCTGGCAGAAAGAAGTAACTCCAACCTGTTGACTTATCTGTACGATTATTCTCATTAAAATAGTTGCATGGTGATTTAACCTTCTAGTACCACCAACCAACACTGCATATTTCTTCGTCTATAGTTACATTATTAAAGTCAGATAAAATCTTGATATAGTTTCCAGTACACCTTTCATCATCTATTGTTTTTTTTATTCCTTCCCTTGATGTATCCTCAATCATGATGTGGTTGATGTTAAAATTGTTGCAGATTAAACTGATTTTGTAAATCTATACCGTTTTTATTTGGATTCGGAGCATCTTCTCAGGTAAATGTATTTTTATTGGGATAACAGTTTTATTACCTGGAAATAAACATGAAACCAGGAAATGGATGTAATTAACTCTGGTAGACTTTGATCTGTTAAATATCAGTAGGAAATCCCACAACCAGCAGTTGCCACCCACTCCGCACAGTTTAAAGATTCTCCAAAACACATTATATAACACTCTGGTCTTTATGTGATAACAGAGTCGCCACTATTATATCACACTCTGGTCTTTATGTGATAACAGAGTCACCACTACTATATCACACTCTGGTCTTTATGTGATAATGGTTAAATTTTAAAATGTAGTTATCAGATTTATTTGTTTAGCTTGTATTTGAAAACTGAGCTACACTTTGTAGTAAATTTTAATCATGTTAAATATTTGTGCAATGCCCGAGTCAATGGCATAACCCATGAGTGGTACAACCAGGGCACTAAAATGAGTTTCAGAATAATTACACTTGTTGTTTTCTTATATTTAAGTCCATTAATAATGTTAAAAATTAGTGTGGTATATACGTTTCTTGTGAAAATACATTGAGATTCTATTTACTGTATTTCATTATTGACGTGCAGTTCTTTGTGGGCTTGTCTCTAAAATCTTTTTCTTTCCTCCACTATAATACAATTTCAATCTTGTTGATTTTACACTCTTATATCTCTAGGTATTTTGCATTTCATTTTTTCCCACTATGTCAGTTTATCTCTAATGCATATATAACATTGTACAACTGAGTGTATCTCATCTATTAATTTTACTATCTATTTTGGTAGTTTAATTTAAATTACTAATATAACTGAAAGTTCTAAGAAAATCGTGCCATGTACAGGGTGCTCCGCAGAAACAATTGTATCTTCAAACTCTGTATATCTACATACGGCAAAACATGTACTGTATTTTACTTCATAAAAGTGGTGCAATATTTGTTCCCAAAACAATTAATTTTGGTTTAGCTATAGTAATACTTTGCTTTTGAAAGTGTTAATGATGCGCTAATATAGCACATAGTAAAGTGGTTGGACAAACGAATAGTTGAAGGTGTAATTTCATTACTTTCTTTGTATAAAATCTGAGTGCAGTTTAAATGTCTTCAATGATCAACATTCATCTGATTTTCATTACCTTTAACTTTGCTCAAAATCTCTGAGACTTTCACAGTGTGTTATGTTAAAGATTTTTAGAGACGAAGTGTGAGTCAGCTTTATATGTCTGACTGTTATCTCTTTGTACATTATTGCGTGATGTCGTTTATTCCCCTGCTTGGACATTGTCTGTTTTGTTATCACCTTATCTAATTATTCATTTGCACCATTTTGTTGTTTACTGTTGATGTTCTGGATATACTTTCTGTTTTCCCTCTGGTATTTCACATTTCATAAGTTAAATCCTTAATGCTCCTGTTAACTGTTTCTTCTTCTTCTCCATATCTGTCAAATTGTAAGAACTCATTATTGTAAAAAATACCGAAAAATTTCATGCTAGGTGATACTGCAATTTATCTGTTGTCAAAGAACCAAATAGGTTGATCTGTGGTTTTTTTTCCTCTGTTTCTGTGCTTGCTTCAACCGGAGTCATATCTATTAATCTGTGATGAGTGTTATTATATGTCTCAAATAGCCTTGCTAAACCATCAACCTGTTTTCTGGTTTCATTTTGAGTGAAATAGTTCCATATTTTTGTCTTTAGAGTTCTGTTGAACCTTTTCACTACAGATACTTTTTGTCTTAGTAAGTTAAAAGCTTTTACTATTTCATTTCCCATGAAATCGTTAACTTTCATGTCATAAAACTAATTTCCTCCATCATAATTCTATTTTGTCAGACTTCTACTTTTTAGTATTTCGCAAAAAGCATCGCTTACATGATCTCCCTCTTAGCCTTTAATTCTTCACCTCGAAGGTACTTTGAGAAACATCTATCACTGTAAAAAATTGTTTGTATCCATTGACTGTCTTCCACTGTCAAGCATGTGACTAACATAAGCCCTTCTGTACGGAAATCATTTTCTCTCTTGCTTGTGCAATGTGTAGGTAGACAGTTCAACTACCATTCTTTTAATTCAGTGTATTTCATGTTATTTTTGTTCTGTCTAGGTTGTTCCCACAATTGATTGACATTTTGTGTTAGCAACTAGACTTTCATGATATATTAAATAATGTCCTTTGTCAATCATTTGAAATGAAATAAAAGTGTTCTCATAATACTTTATGCTCGATAAGTGGTCTTTAGGTGTTATCAACAAACCAGCAGGTACTTTTATTTTGAGCAATTTGCAACGTCCCCCCCCCCCCAATCCTTTCAAACATATAAATGGTTTCAGTTTTGTCAAATTTTGACATTTGTATGGTAAAATCTAAACCGAAAACAGGTACTTTATATACTGAATCAACATGTCTTCTTTTAAAAATCGAACGTTGTTCCATATTGTCTATATGTGTTTTTGATGAATCGTTGTAAATTGATCTCGTAAAGTTTGCGATATCTTCAAGTTCCACTGTAAATTTAGTCGTAAAAAAATTGTATTTTTATCCACATCAAATACGTAATTTATTCCTTCTTCATAATGTACTTTTTAACCATCTTCCTCTTAGGGTTGATGCTGTTTATTTCAGTGTTATGATCAATGAAAGTAATGTACATTTTTTCTAAAGCAATGTAGTATCTATTTTTGATGTTTGAAGTAAAAAAATAGCGCTTCTGTTCTCTTTAATTGTATTCTTCAACATAACTATCTTTGACCAGTCTTTTATCCAATTCAAACATGTCAACATACTGCATTATTTCTAACTACCGAGATTATCGCCTCTCTGAAAACTGTTCAATTCCATACAATCGAGCTTTGAATCATTGGATGCTGGATGTTTTTTTTAAGCTGATTAATTTAACATCGGCATTATATTTCTTTTTAGTTTCTGCTATTATTCTTTCTATCTTGTTTATGTTTTCCACTTTTTGTTGTTCGTATTTTTGTATGCATATTTCTCCTTTTGCATGTTGGCGAAAAAGTTTATATTGAATATTTCTGACACATACACATGTAAACGTGTAATCCTCAAATTCATCTCGTACGTAAAGAACGGTTTTTCTCATCCCCAATCGAGCTTGCTTCCTAAATGTGCAGTCTCTACAACGTTTATATCTTGTAACTCGATTCTCCATTTCGTTTGCTGATTTTTCAATACCACAATAATAGCATTTTATCATATCTATTTATTTTGTAGGAGAAAGGTTTCAAACGAGGATAATGTAGGGGAATAAGTAAAATATGTAAATACCTGACCATTTATATGTGTGTTTGTTTGTGTGTGTGTGTGTGTGTGTGTGTGTGTGTGTGTGTGTGTGTAAAAAGCGATTTCAAATAGCACTATGGTATGATATAGCTGAAGAGTAATTTACAATAGAGAGTACTGAAATTACAATTCCTCGAAATTTCTCGATGTATTTATTTAATGCCAACGCAATTAAAGATTGCACAGTTTACATTTCTCTATGCGCCACGATATCTCAGTAGTATATGGTGGGTATTGAGCTACAAAAACTTTTTCGGGACACTTGAGCTACGTACGGGAGTTTAACATGGCGGGGGCACTTGGGCTACGTACGGGAGTTTAACATGGCGGGGGCACTCTGGCTACGTACGGGAGTTTAACATAGGGGGCACTCTGGCTACGTACGGAAGTTTAACATGGGGGCACTCTGGCTACATACGGGAGTTTAACGTGGCGTGGCCTCTCTGGGTACGTACGGGAATTTATCATAGCGGGGTGTGGGAATAATTAATCTTTCTTGAAAAATGGGTGGTCCTAAAAAGGACCGTTGGATTTTTTTTGTTTGAGTTCATTTAGAGGTGCGGACATCTCCCAGGCTTTGCCCTGCATGCAGGGCAGCTCCCCCTCCATGTAGTTTTACTTTGTTTGCAGGGAGTTTTAAAAGCCCATGGAGGATGGGTCGTTTCAGGCTCCCAATCCTCCGTCATCATTGGATGCGGTTTAATTGGGATTCGCTTCTCCCTCTCCTCCACCTCCCTTTTCTCCACTTCATGGAGGAGGTGCCACGCCACCTCGAGATGAACTCTAATCTGCCTAATAATTTCAGTTGTGTTCATTCTCTTGAATAAACGGGATAGCTATATCGGGAAAGGTGTTGTTTTAATATACTAGAAGCGCGGACGTGAAGGAAAACATCCCTTACACCTAAAAAAACCAAAAAAAAAAAAAAAAAAAAAAGAAACATCACCCCACTACCCCGCGTCTGACGTCATTCATTTGACGTCATTCTAGGCTTCGCGGATTTTGCACTCCTTCACCCCTTACTCTAAAAAGCGCGGACCTAAAAGAAACTACTTTTGATAAAAATCAAACACACACCATACCATCCAAATTTTTAAAAATTTTTTTTTTATAAACCAAATACACTTCACATACATACCATCTTTATATATATATATATATATATATATATATATATATATATATATATATATATATATATATATATTTACACACCACAGAACCCTTTTTTAAAATTTTTTATATTAAACTTTCACACACCACATAACCCTTTTTTAAAAAAATATTTTTATATTAAACTTTCACACACCACACAACCCTTTTTTAAAATATTTTTTTATATTCAACACACACACTACAGACATACAAGGCCAAAAGGGGTTTTTTTTGTTTGGGTTGACTATCACAAACAAACATACAAACATACAAACATATAAAAGATATATATATATATATATATATATATATATATATATATATATATATATATATATATATATATATAAATATGAGAGTAGTTATCTTTTCTAGAGATTTGGGGTGGCCCTTAAAAGGACCGTTGGGTTTAAGAAGTTATGTTGTTTTTTAACTTCTTAGGGGTGAAGTAGCAGTAGTGGTAGCAGCTCCAGCAGGGCGGCCACGTTTAGCAATGGGTCTCACAGCTTTAAGGCAGGCAGGTCTCTTTCGGGTGAAAGAGAAGGCAAATTCTTCACAGTCAATCTTGCAACTTACTTCGCCGTCAGGTAGTTTGTTACACTGCATAAATTGTTGTTGTCTTTGCTGTTGTTGTTGCTGCTGCTGCTGCTGTAGTCGTTGTCCCATCTCCCATTCTGTTCTTTCCCGAAGTATTTCTTCTCTCAGGACCTCTTCTACTAGATCATGCGCCATTTGAATGAACGTCATCGTCTTTCTCTCCGGTTGGGTTTCCATCAAATGATTCTTCACCCTCATAATGTTTACCATAGCTTCATTCAGCTTTGTAATCTTGGTTGCTGCCATCTTCTTCTTCTTCTTCTTTTTGGAACTGTTGAGATCTTGACGAGTCAACGAGAATGACTACACTGGCCAACGCACCGCTTTATGTGCTTAACGCGCGGACGCGATGGAAAACATGGTAAGGTTTTTTTTTCAGATCGACAGTGAGATCACAGATAGAGGAAAAGAGGATAGTTTTTTTAGATCGATAGAAAGAGAGATAGAACATATTTTTTTTTTTCAAATTCAATAAAAAAAACACACAGTACCATTTTTTTTCAACAATAACCATTTTTTTTAATCAACAATAACCATTCTAACATAAAAATAATAACAATTCAACAATAAATTTTTTTAAACATTAACATATTGACAAGGTTGACAACGTTGGGGTGGTAAACTAAACCTCAACCTTTCTACATCAACATCATTCTGATTAACATGACGTTTCTGAGCTAAAGACAAGAGATAACCATAATGTTCACAAAACCATTGTTGTACTTTAGCATCATTTCGAACATAGTTTCTATCAAACCAAGTCAGTTAATGTTCTAAGGAATATCCAAGACTGCGGTGATGAAGAAAATGTACACAATATTGTCCACACACCATGGAATCCGATCCTTGTAATCTAACATTATTGAATCGAGTCGAGACGGCATTTCTTCTCATAAAGTCGATGATGTCGTCTTCCAAAGGAGGTAATCCATAAATCAAAATATTCCACACAGTGAGCATTGGGAAAGTACACGGCAACCCAATGGATTCCTGGTAGATGACTGTCGTCGGTATTGATGATATAAGCATGAACGTTTTTCGGTTTACGATGAGGTAGTTCATCTTTAGCACATACCACAGGATTCCAAGAAGAAGTGTAGGAACTACGAGTCAACAGGTAATAAAGTTCTCTAGTATCCATTTTTTTCCTTTCTTCTTTTTTGTTTGTCTTCACCTGACTTTAAACTTGAATTGATCTGTCTTGTAATTCAAGGAATATTCACGTCGGATAGGTTCTGCACTCTGTTCAATGAATCCTTCGATTCGTCTGATCTCCAGAGAAGTAAGTGGAGGAGAAGTATAAGTCTGCAAGACTTTATACCACTGTTTCAACACGTGTTCATCTGAGATTTGTTTCCAGGCCGTTTCCAAATATTCGTCCAATTGTTCTTCGCCTGTCATCATCATACATTTGTCGTGTTGTATCTGACTGGGATGATCGTTTTGACATCCATAACATTGTTCTTTAATCAGGCAGTTAATTATTGAACTCAATTCCTGAGCATAACAGGACACTAACTGATTTTCTTGTTCTGGCCATCGACAAACCATAAATCCAGTAAACTTTGGAGCTGAATTGTTTTCTTCTTCTTCTTCTTCTATTCGAGGTACTGAATGAATGACTTCGTCATCATCCTTTGTGGTAGTTTGTGATTGTTGAATCACTTCACAAAAGCCCTCATCTATCTCCATAGGTTCTTCGTGCTGCATCTTTTTTTTTTCTTTTCTTCTAATAGTCTTGAATTACTTCTCTCAAGCTGTTGATCTCTAGAGCGTTATCAAATTCTGCATACAAGACGACGTTCACTGTGTGAGGTAGAGCTTCTTTAAACTGAAGTTCCACACGAAGGGGGCCTGATTTTATAGGGTGGAAATGTCCTTCATCGCTGCCTTGGTCCGGAGTGAAATCAAATCCCCACAAGGCATACCCTCCTGCATAATCCTCGTACGTAATGCCGTGGCTGGTGTTGGTACCTAACTGTCCTGTGGCTTCAAACAGGCTCAAGTAAGATCGCAAGTAATTTCTCTGGGCACCAAAGTCAGGTTCAAAAGGTCTGGTACACAAGACCTTACCATCTCGACTGACTTCTAACTTGGAGACGTTGTAGTGGTGAAACTGGAACGGATTTTCATTGTTGACTCCATTGAAGGCTGAATTAGCAACCATACCAAGGATCAATCGTTTGGGGAGCTGTCCCTGGAAGATGTGATCTTCGACTATGGATCGGAGTCCAGCGGCTGCAGTAAAGGTTTTCACTTCCACACGTCGCACAGGATACTTGGCAGTGGTTCTGCTCAAGGCTTGACTGATGTCGTTGGCTACTTTTGGTAAGATTTCTACACGTCGCACGTAAAGTTTGGCTTCTTGGATGATGGTTTTCCACTGGTTGTTTTCGCTCATCAAATGGAAAGCGGCACTGCTACGATTCAGTCTCAGGCTCACATCTACTCCGTTCAACAAATACTTGGGTTGCAACCACATGTTCAAATGTAAACGATCATAAAGTTCTAAAGTATTTCTGATTTTCTTTCGACGGTCGTTAAATCCGACATTTTTTGGGTCTGCTGCTACTGCTGCTACGTATCCTGGCTGACCTGCCGTACCTGTCGCCGGTGCCCCCACTACAGGTAATTCTGTATTGTTGAACTTTGTCGAGGTGTCAGGTTTCCAGACCACGGAAGCATCCAGATGACTGCTCTAGGCTTCTTTTCCGTACGTCAAGAGATTTTCCAAGTAAGCACGGTAAGGGTAAGTATCCAAACTGCTGCTGATCAGTTTGTTATTCAAGTACAAATCTACTCCGCTGAACAAGGAATGCATGAAATTATTGACGGGAGCCACTCTGGAATTTTCCACAGGAAGGCTGTTGTCAGCCGTATTGCTCACTTTGAGTTTCAGGTACAAGTAACTGTCATTCAGATCGATGTAATCTTCGGTTTGTCCTTTGATTTCAAATACGATAGGAGCTGAATCCGATAAAGATGATACTGGATGAAGTTCCACCCATTGGGATTCTTGCATCGTCATCATGGTAGGGGGCATAGAAAACAGATCCAGTTCGGATTTGTTACGTTCGCAAGAATCTCGGTGCATCATTTTCACAGTTAATAATCAAACACGTCTAATTCTCTGACAGTTCTTCTTCTTTTCCTATTCTTTTTGGAACTGACGTGTGGTCTTTTATGAATTTTGAAAGGATTTCGATGTCGTCGTCGTCTCTTTCTACCTTGTCCTTGCTGTGAAGTAATGCCAGAGTCTGAAGCGTGAAGCGTATTTATAGGATTTTCTCGGAGACCTAAAAGATCTTTACCAGTGGTCATCAACACATTTTTGCCTGCTCTCATAAAGGCTTCTTTTGGATTTTGTTTGTCGATGAGGACATTTTGCAAAAATTCTTTTCCTTGTGTCAAAGCAGCATCTTTTAAGGCATGAAATCCTCAAGTCACCATAGGTTTCAAAATAGGAGCTACCGTCCGAAATGCTGATTTTAACATATCTCCTAAACCATGTCCTCGTTGTCGAGTCACTCCTTGGTACACTGGATACATTTTGTTTTTGTTTGGGTCAGTTACAATTCGTTAGAGAACTTGTTTTTTTCTAAAATGTAGTTTCACCGTGACTTTTCCTTGGTCAATGAATGGTATACTTTGTCCCAAATCTCCTTTTATACTAATGTTGACACTGTCAAAATACGATTTACTGACTGGAAGATAATGAGGATTTACAAATTCACGGTGAACGTGAAAGGTGTTGCCACCAGAACCACTACTACTAGTACTACTTTCACCATCTTCGCTCACAGAAGTAGTAGAATTACCACCAGTATCCAATTTGAAAGGAAGGACTCTCAGTAACGGAGCGGATGTGTGTCCTACTACGTTGTACTCCACCATATCGGAGTACACAAACATTAAATTCAGTCCACCATTCAATTATATAGGGGTTTTAAAAGCATGTCTAAATTCTAAGTTGGTTCCAAACTCTAGATTGGTAAACAATTTATTTCCACCCAAAATAGCATACAATCCAGATGAAAATTCAATGCTCAAGAATCTTCTCTCTTCCAAGGGTAAACCTTTATCTTTCTCACTAAGGAGTTGCCCTCTCTCTTTGAAAAATTGGATGATTAAACGGCGTGCCAAAGCATGGTAAGCAATTCGTACCCATTTATCGACAACTACTAAGGCTTTGTTAAATTGGAGTGCAAACTGGGTTCTAATTGTGTCCACCAAATGTTCAGCACTAAAATAATACCCTGTAGGAATTCTCAGGGTATACTGCCCCAAGAAATCAGATGTATCTGTTCTCTTTTTGAATGCTCCCTTCATGTTGTTTTCATTAGTGGGATCTACGTTCCAGATTTCAGGATCATTTTTGTCCAACTCAGTTTGCAATTTAGGGTTATAGATTCTCACAACAAAAGTGTTTTGAGTTGTGTCTATGTTTTGAATTTGCGTAGGATGAATGATTTCTACCAAACCCACTTCCCAATGAGCATCGTGATCCAATTGAATGGATTGAGGTAATTTGGCCGTGAAACAACATAAGGTGTTGTTGGGAAACACATCCATGGAACTGTCACTAGGTAACGTTAAATAAAATTGGTCATTCATAGTTCCAAAGTGGTTCTGGTGTCCGAGGAGTCACTCAAGTGGAGAGAAGAATGATGTTCAAAAGGTTCTAAAAGAGGACTGGTATTTTGGTGGTGGTGACTGGAAGAAGAAGGTGGACTGGCGTTGCTCGTACTCCCCTGGTGGTGACTGTTGTCCGTCGTCGTCGTAAATTTCAAAGAGGGATTGGGTAAAAGATAACCGATGCAACTGCTGAGTAAAATGGTCCACAATTGTTTGTCCCCTTTTTGCAAACTCAAATTAGCAATAGCTGCGGCGATGACACAATACACTACAAAAATTTGGCAGAAAAAGACGATTTGATTTTTAGGCACACGTTCTCCGCACCACTGCCAAAGCGGTTGTTTTTGTAATTCTTGAAGAGAAGAACTCTGTGAAGGAGTCGTTGAAGTCGTGGTGGTTGCTGTGTTGAATGGCATGTTGTTGAGTTACTTCTTTTTCTTTTTATAGTCGACGACTTGAGAAGCAGCAATCCAAGAATCAAAACTAGGAGGATATCCTTTCCAACGTACTTTGACTTCTTCTACTCGTCGTTTGCCTACTTTACGTGTTCTTTGTTCGAGAATGCTTTCGATGTCGTACAAGGCGTCTTCTTTTTTGGTCACTCGTTGTAACTCAGGCAAGTAAAATGTTCCTTTGAGTACTTCACCGTGCATGTCTTCCAATTTATAGACGGGAGGATCACGACCACGGACGGGGGTAGTGACACGAAACAATTCGGTGGTCCAGTTGGGTAAATAACCTTTGTCAAAAGTACGTTTGGTTTTTCCGATGCGAACCCAATCTCCTGTCTTTAACTCCAACAAGTTTTTCTTCTTTTTTTTCTGGGGTTAACCAAATAATTTATCAAACACGGTCACTTCGTTTTCAGGGCTGACCTCTTCGGGGGCACATCCGATGCTACGATCGTACGATTGATTGTACGCTTTGACCAAACGAAGTAACACGTCGATGTACTTGAGAGTATGTTGATGTGTAAAATATTTCCACATGCGTTCTTTCAAAGTTCTTTGAAAACGTTCCACGATACTGGCTTTGGTTTCAGGATTTTCGGTAGTAAAAAAATGAATTTGTCTTTGTTTCAATTCTTTTTGAAAAGCTTGATTTAGAAATTCGGTGCCTTTGTCAGTTTGCCATCGTAAAGGTTGACGTCCACTTTGTTTCAAGACCAATTTTAAGGCCCGTACCAATTCGGTACTGCTTTTAGAGGTCAAAGGCACGACCCAAGCAAATTTGGAAAACACGTCGATGACACAAAACAAATATTTGTGACCACGATTGTAAGTGGCTAAATGAGAGACGTCGGCTAAATCGGCTTGCCATTGATGATCGATACCTTCCACTTGAGTTGTACTTCTAGAAAATTTACGTCGAATGGGTTTGTGTAACGTGTACGTCGATTGTTCTTGTAACCATCGTCGTACTTCGGGTAAACGTACACTTTTCAATTTACTTTTAGCAGCTCGATATAATTTTTGAACTCATCCGTAACCAGCAGCATGACTAGGATTGTAATAAAGGCTAGCTAACAGTTTCTCCATGATTTCCCTCAAGAATAAGTCAACCAAGTACCAATACCCTTTTCTTCGTGAGGTATCTTTTTGGATTGTTTACGTGTCCGACGTGCCACTGGTGTAAAGGTGGATGTGGATTGAACAGGGGTTATCGCTTCTGTTTTGACTTCTGCCTTCACTTCTTTCTTTTTTTTTCTGAGGGTAATGGGGTAGACAACATCTTTTTCATCCAACTGGGTGTGGCTAGCTTTTTTTTCTTTTTAAGAGAAGGTGGAGTTGGTAATTCTTCTTCTTCTTCTTCTTCTTCTTCTTCTTCTTCTTCTTCTTCTTTTACGGTCATCCCTGTACCAGTGTCTGTTTTAGTGGTGGTGACTTTAGGTTCGCTTTTCATCAGGGTCTTAAAATCTCTCAGAGTAGGTGGAGCTGTTTCGTCGACTGCTTTTTGGCGAAAGAGTTGTAGACGTTGTAAAAGTTGACCGTACCGTTGCGATTTTTCTGTTTCTGACACATTGTTTTGTTCCATCAGGGATTGTAATTCTTGTTGTAACTGGGACATCTCGTTGAGATTAGGATTGGGTGGTAAATGAGGTATCCGTTGTTAGTTCCAACGATGAAATTCCATCCATCGTTTGTAAGGTACTAAAGTCAGTTTTCGTCCTTCCATTTCATCCAAAGCTACCAAAAAGGTGTGGTCTTTTCAGAGAAGGGTGGTCCTTTTTATCTTCTTTTTTTTTTGGTTATCGCATGACACCTCCTAAAAGTGGTCCAGCAATCGTTCTGGAGCTGCTATTTTTAACAACGGTCCTATCAACATAGGTAGAAATCCTCCTCGTTGCACCAACATTTTTTTCTTTTGTTGAAGAGGTATTTTCTTTTTCACCATTTGACGAAGAAGGTTCCGATGTTTCCCTTATTTTTGTTTTTGTATCTTGGACAAAGGTACCGTTCCTTTCAAAACGTTCAAACAACATTCACACACGGTATCAATGATTTCTTTAGGAGCTGTCTGAATGAGTTGTTTTCGCATAGGAGGATTGGATTTGGTCAGGACAGACAAGACATCCCAATGTTTGGCCGGACGAGGTGGAAGTCGTCCTTTTTTGGTGGATTTACTTTTCTTCTTTTTTTGGTGGTGGTGCATACGTTTAGGAGTCATCTTTTTTTTTAGTAGGGTAGAAAAAACAAGTCTGAAGTCTCTGGTAGGGTACCCTTCTATTTTATACTGGAACACGTCTCCACTGATTGTCTGCACGACGTACCATCTTCATGACAGGCCTCACTCGACGTTGAGGTGTTTTCAAAGGACTAAATCGTCTCAGTTCTTCTTTGGATAAATCCACTAAACTTTGTAAGATGCCAGTTCTTTCTTGGACTTTGGTTTTAGGGGACGGTACTTTGTTCGCGGCCGCTGCCATGGCCAAATCAGCTGAAGTCGAAGGTCCCGACGGGGTGACTTTTGAAATAGGTTTCCATTTTTGCATCAAATTAGGAAACACGGATCTTAAGTATGGTTTGACAGGCATCATTGTAAAAGGTGGTGAAGAAGAAGACAAAGATGATGAAGTGGACGCAAAAGGAGACCTCGTCATCATTGGGGACTGTTGTGGTGATGGTGATGGCAAGGGTGGTGGTGTTTTGCGGGTGTAAGTTTGTGTCCTGGCTGCAGTACCTCTCTTACGGCGGGTGCTAGTGGTGGTGGTGGTAGGTGTTGTTTTCTTCTTCTTGGCACGACTTTTCTTTTTCTGGGGGCTGCCTTTCTTCTTCTTTTTCTTGGTGGTGGTGGTGGTTTTCTTCTTTGGACTTTTCTTCTTCTTTTCGGGTGATTTGGGTTTTTTGGTTTGGGCATTAGGATCCCATTTCAAAAGGGAACGAATCATGACCCCTCCTAAAGAACCGCTTCCACCAGGAGTTAAAATGATTTGTTTTTTAGTCCGTGAATCGATTCTAGGATCTGCTAGTTGTGACAATGCCCCTTTATGTTTTTGAAAAAAACGTTGAGTTTGATGAGGAATGTGAATGATGCCTTGCAGTAATTGACGTGCCGTCAAAGTAAACCATCGTAACACTTCTTTAAGACTCGCTTCTAACAAATGAGCACGGACTTGTGCATTTTTTTCACGACTGATGCCATACAAGGCACGAATCAATTTAGCCGAAGGATGAGGTTGAAAGGAAGTCATCTCGAAAGAGTGTGAGACAGAAATGACGTACTAGGTTGTTTTTATAGTTTTTTTTTTCTTCTTCAGAATGAGGCTGAAGGGGACGTGTAAATGACAGGACCACCTTCTTGGCCCCAAGGGTGAAACAATTGGGCACGAAATCTCAAATAGTCAGGAGTGGTGGGTTTTAAGTCGATGAGTAAATACTCGTGAGGGGTTTGAGTGGCATCCTCGTACGCATAATTGAGCCAAGAAGCCCCTAACTGTTTGGCTAACACTTGTACTTGAGATTTGTCTCTGGGGCTTTTAAACAGGACCAAGTAATGAGCGTTCAGACTAATGGTCCGATGGGCTTTACTTTGATGAAATAAATTTTGAGTAATGTAGACAATACTAGCATTACGATGGTGTCATTTTCGTGTAAACCAAAGTTTAATTTCTTCTTCGTCTTCTCCTAACATGTCATCAAAAATAACCAAATGAGTTTGACTCACGTCAGACACGATTCCATCGTCTTCGTGAGGAATACCATCCACAAATGAAATGGTTTCTCCTTGACTTTCTTTCAATAACGTGTAAGACGGTTGCCACTCTTTGTAACACCACACGATACGTTGAGGTGGATGAACAAACAAATCAGCTTTGTGTTCGATCAAACTTTTGACAAATTCGGTTTTGCCTGAACCACTCGGTCCAGCAATCAACATGTTAAATGGATGGAGCAGATACAAAGCGTTCCAACTTTGACGATCTAACTTTTCGTCAATCACTTTAACCACAGAAGAGGAGGAGGTAGACGAGGCAGAAGAAGATGATGATGTAGCCATGATTGAGGTAAGAAGATTTTTGAGAAGACAAAAGACCCAAGACATTTTATACGTTTCATACACGTTTATTTTTTTTATATTTTTTTTTAAAAAAAAAAAACGAACACAACAACAACAACAAAAAATATTTTTACAAGTCATTAAAGCCAACGAGTGATAAAATAGCAAAGACAAATCATCAGGTACACAAGTAAGGCTCCTACTGAAACAATCAAACTGTCATATAAACAAGTCAATGTACAACAATAGTTTCGTGTCCTAGAAAAAATGGAAGGTCTAGGCACTGCTTCTTGGGGTGGTGGTATTCTTCTGCTCGTCTTTGTTTTTGAATCCTCTGACGGCAGCGGTGGTAAGGAAGGGTTGTGTTCCTCAAGAGGTATTTGGACAACAGCAGTGGTGTCAGGTTCTTCTTTTTCTTCTTTCAGGGTTTCCCATTGAGGTTCCCATTTTTTCACTTTTAAACCCTTATGGACATGTTGCCAAATCTTTGGCAAACTGAGCCACTTCTTGTAGCCAAGATTGGAAACCAAGGTTTCTCCAGGGTCGTACATCTTTCCAATTGAAAAGTTGTTGGTGTAACTCACTAGCAATACACACTTCTTAAAATGTTTTATAGACAGATAAAGTGTGACGAATGTCTTCTTCACATGGAGGATCCTCACTGATTTTCATGACCACTCTCAACGCTTTAAGTACAATTTGTCTTTCGTGTACTGATAAAATCAAGTTTTTATAGTCTTCTTCTTCTACTAAGTCCGAAGAAGAACAAAGGGTCATATTGTTTTTTTGAACTCGACAATTGAGTCCAAAACAACCACGGGTCCTCCAAAATAATCCAAGGTAAACACTTGTCCTCAAAAATATTCCACAACGAATGTCCTGGAAAACGAATTCCAAGATAAGCAGTCACTAAGACACACACTGCATAGCGTCCAAAATTCAATGGAATCAGTTCTTGTATCAAGTCTTTATAATCCTCTAAAGTCTGAACACGATCGTTGACTTCCTTCCACAGAATCCGTTTCACAAGTGACGTGTAGAGACCAGACGACATGCCTCTTCATGATACGGGTCGATGGCAAAGGTAGGTATCTTGGGTGGCATGTTTTTATAGCCAGGCTCCCAAGGTTGGTACCTTTTGAGATAGTCTCCGTGAACGTAGCTATTGCAATAGACGTTTCCCATAATCATTCTTCTATGGCCTTTGAAGAGAGTATAGTGTACAGCTCGAGAAATGACTTTGAGTTTGCGTTTCACTTGGATCTGGACCAACTCTTGGTAAATCCTTTGGCGCAATTCCAAAGGCAAGCCACGAATGTACTTTGGTAAAGTTTCCGACTTGGAAAGAAGTAACTCTCTTTTGTGTTCTTCACGATACTCCTGATAGTTTTTCTTCAAAATCAGACTTCTGATATGTCGAAAGTCACGGTTGTGTGCAAATCGAGGAATGAATTGAAGTTTACGTTTCACTTGAATCTGGACAAACTCATCGTAAATCCGTTTTCGCAACTTCGAAGGCAAGTCACGAATACGATCTTCTAAGCTTGGTATATACTGAAAAATGTGTTCTTGCAACTCTAATGGTAAGCCACCAATATACCATTGTAAAGCAGTATCCTCCTTCTCCAACATGGAATTTAAAAAAAAAAAAAATATTTCTTCTTCTTCTGTTTGGCATCTGGCTCGTCGTACCCGTACTCTTCTAAAGCCACTAAAGGAAAGAAGTGACAGTGCGGAGACCATCTGGCATGTTCAATATAAGCTGAGTCGGTAGGCTCCCATTGGTAAAGTTTCAAACCACAACTGAAACATTGAACTTTATCTCCTTCTCCCGTGTATTTAAATCCAGATCTAGCTAAATCTTCGGGTTTAGGTCCTGGTAGATATTTTGGCCACTTGTCTTTGAATGACTCGAGTCGACTTTCATACTTGGAATAACCAGGTAAACTCACAGGTATTCTGACATGCGAAAATTGACCAACATCGACCTTGTTGTCGTTAACGTCAATACCGGTTCCTTTAGTATTTCCACTAAAGCAAAAAGGCCGTACTGCCTCTTTAGAGGGTTGTCGATGAGTGGTGGTGAGACTTGGAGAGGGTCCTGAATCCAAGATGTTACAAGCTAAGGAATCCGTTTTAACGTGTGAATCGGGGATGCCAAACCGTACGGAATCCGTCTCATCGCATGGTACTGCATCACACTCCAAGTCGTGCTTGGAGTTCACACCACCACCACTAGATTTCTCTCTTGGCAATGGTGACGGGTGGGTGGTAGTTTGAGTATTCTTATTGAACTTTGGTGGAAGAATGACAAAATTACTCATCTTTTTTTCTTCTTGCTTGGTTAACGTTGAAAGTCAGAATGAAGGGTTAGGCTTGGAAGGGGTTCCTTTTTTATACCTGTCGACTGAACCATCCGAAAAGTATTGTAATGTGATCCGTGGAAACGCTAAAGAAAGGTAAGCACAGTTTGGTGACCATCTGACATGTTCCAGGAGAGCTGATTTCTTACAATCCATACGAATAGTGGCACCACAACTAAAACACTGTACTTTGGTTCCCCGTCCAAAGTAAACAAATCCTGCTCTGGAAAAAGAGTAGGAAGTAGGTAATCCATTGTTCCTAAGTTTTTTGTGCTCCATCGATAGTCAGGCATGTGTTTAGGCCAATTTTTGAACGTCTTCAAGCGACTGGTACTCTCACAATAGTCAGGCAAAGCAAATGTTGAAGTCATCTTTGGTGTTGTCTTTTTTTCTGTTTCAAGAGGGTTTTCTTTTTTTATACTCCAAATCAGCGTGTCCGTAAGGCAAAGTCGTGTGATCTGGAAGTCTCACTCGTTTTTGGTACACAATGCGGTACACTTTTTGTACAGGTCGAGTAACGATTTGATGATTAGGTAGTCGTACAATCTTGTGAGGTTCTAACGTGGGTACTTGAAAGTCTTCCACTTGTCCAGACAGTAAAGCATTTTTTAAAACTTCGAAGTTCACCACTTGGTTAGTTCGATAGTTGAGAGTCAAGCCTTTGACTTTACAGGAGGTGTGAAGTTGACCTTGTGGGTCTCGGTATCGGTACCCGTAATTTTTAGGGTCACCGCTGGCAAAACTCAGAATGGTGTCTTGAGGGTGCTCGTCTGTCCAGGCTCCTAAACGATCGCCTTGAATAGTAGGGTGTGGGCAACCGGGGCGATGAATGTAGATGCAACTGTCAGTATCAAAGTACAGGATACGATCTCCCAAGACTTCTAACGCTTCGTCGTACAATTTCAAACGAGCATGAGCGGTCACGTAAGCAGCAATGACTACGTTGCTAAACTTGTCAGGTTTGACAAACTTGGGTTCTTCTTCGAAATTGACAATGATTAAATCATCGCGAACGATTTCGACGTGTTTGACTAGTATACTTTTGTCGTCCACTAGATGAAAGTAGCGATAAGGATCGGTGACGTATTCCGTTTTGGGCAAGATCGTACGTTGAGCCATTTTTCCCCACAAGCAAGTGAGCATCACTTTGGCAAACGATCTTTTTCCTTCATTTTTTTCCACCTCTTCCAAAGTGATGTCTTCGATGTCACGGTACTCTTCTTTGAATCGTTCTTGGTCTTCGGGAGTCTGACACCACGAAGGATAACCACTAACTTCTTGTTTCAGTTTTAAAAACTGATTGACGTACCCCGAGAAAATGCCTGGATGATTGGTGGCGTCGTCCTTTTGGTATTGGGCTGTAGTTGGAAAGTGCCAGATTTCGTATACTTTCAACAAATGGTATCCACGATCCAGTGCCCGAAACAATTCGGCGCTAACCCACGTTCCTGTCAAAGACCGTTCTTCCTCCGTGTGGTGACAGGGCTGATCTTGGTTGCACGTTTCGGCACACGTCCGACATAAAGGAAACATCAGTTTTCCTTGACAATGGTGAGGCAAGATGGGATGGTACAAGTGGGTAGGAGGTAAGATTTTACATTTAATTAATCCTTCGTATTGACGAATGTGTTCCACGTCAATGTGTTCCGTCAAAATTTCAGGGTGACCGGTGGGAAAACGAGCATATTTACACACCCAAGGATACAGAGAACACACGTCAATGTATTTGATTGCTTCTCCTTGGGATTCATTCACGTCGTACAGCAAGCGAGTGGCATTGGTTCGTCCTCAAAAAATAAACTGTGTCGCGGATCTAAAGGTTCGATGTCGGCCGCGTCGTATCTTTGAGTAATGTTCTTAAATTCAGGATCGGTTTTCAAACGTCGATCGTACTCGTGCTCCCACATTTCTATCACTTGGTATCCTTGACTTTCTAACTTGAGTCGTCGTTGGCAAGTCTGTTCGTATAACTGTTCCATGGTAGAATCTGAATAAGGACTTTTCATGTCTCGGTCAGGATAACAAGTAGGGCATCCGTGAAACAAACAACCCTGAAACTCGTATACCGTGTGCGGGTTTTCTAAATCAAAGCCATCCACGGAATAACCTCCAATCTTCTTTTCTCCTCCTCCGTTTCTAGCATGTTGTATCCATTTGTCTTCTTTTTCACACAAGTAATGAAACCAACGTAAAGCTTTGACCGAATATTGTCGACTAGCAAAGAGAGACGTGTTGGAGTCGATGATGGCCAGTTGGTTCTCGGGCATGAAATTTTGCCTGTAGACTAAGGAACAGGCTTTAGGTAAGGTGGCTGCATCTTTCAAAGGATCGACGTCTCCGTGATCAAGAAATAACTCTCGAAACTTTCCACAACAACGTCTTAAAATATCTACATCAGATCGACAATATTTGAGCATCTCTTCTTGAAAGTCAAATGGATCGGTCTGGTGAGCGCGGTACCAAGTGTGAAAAGCTTCTCGCTGTTCGGGTCGCATTCCGTCGGGGTCGTAATCATGAAGGTCAGGCAAATGAGGTAGGACAGCATGTTGATTAGCTTCCGTGTTGAAGAAGTGAGGAAAGTAGCCTTTAGCCATTTCTGTCATGCCAAACGTTTTTGGCATGCGACTCAAATGCATGGCCAAATAACTCATAGAATCTTTAAACTGCACTTGTCCTACTTTCATGTAGATGAGCTTTTTTCCGTTCATGGTAACTTCAGGACGTTCGGTCCCATGGTTCAAATAATAATTGAGTAAAAACTGCCCATCGTATCCCGAAAAATTGTGAGCTATGACGGTGGCATACCGATGACAATCTCCATAACGTTGAATGTCTTCTTCGCTCCAACTGTCGTGGGTGGTAGGGTCTAAAACCCATTCAGCAAACTCAGACAAAGTGTTAACTCCACGAAAGTTTTTTTCACGTCCTCCTGGAATTCGACTACAATGAGGACAGTGAAAATGAATCGATTCTTGAATACACTGATCACAAGCCCGATGCGCCACACAAAAATTGGGAATGTGAATGCCCGTTTCTTGCATGCATTCAAAATCAAAAAAGATGAAATCTACTTGTTTCTTGTTCTTATACTTCTTTATTTCTTTCTTCTCTGTCTTGTCAAACTTTTGAATAAAACATCGATGATCAAAATCGACGATCTGCTGACAAATAGAACATTTTTTCTTACCAGCACAAATGTGTTTCTTGGAGTCGTTGGTACGAATTAGCTGTCCACACGTAGAACACGATTTCAATAAGTCGCAAGCACATTTTTGTTGGTGACCTTGTGTCTTGCGATGCTGTTGGTAACAAGAAGGACTGACAAAACTTCGTCGACACACCTCACAATAGACGTGATTTTGTTGTTGTTGTTGTTCAGGAAGGCATGGTGGGTCTGCTAAACAACCCCGACATCTTGCTCCACAATGAAGGTGTCGCTCCCGATTGTTAAATCCTTGGTTGCATGTCTCACAGTAGTAAGAGTATCCCAAAAATCCGGTAATACTAGTGAGCGTATCAAAATGTTCTTGATGGTGATAGAGGCGAATGTATTTTCCTTCGGGGAAATCAGGGCCTCGAAACAGTAGAGCTCCGCGCACTTCTTGAGGGTGAACTTTCAAAGTATAGTGAGGAGCCAAAACATCTTGAAGTTGCTGCATTTGAGAAATGCCACACACGGTCTCTTTAGGGATCCCCGCTTGTTGTAACAGGAGTTCTGCTTCTTTTCGTTGTTGGGGTCTTTGCGATGTTCGAATGTTATTCCAGGCTTTTTTCCATTCTTTACTCTCGTTCTTGTTAGCATAGGTGCGGCCCACCACGATAGCTCGAGCCAAGCACATTTGGTCTTGAGTATTGTCAATTTGGACGACACTTTGTTTGGTAGTACGAAGATCGTCCACCAATAACGGTTTTCTGCTTCGTCCATTTCCTCTAGGTGGAGCAACGTGTGTCATGTAGAGTGTGGCCTTTCCATTGGTGATGGTAAACTTGTCATTGGATTGTTGCACATGTTCTATTTTGGACATGACTTTGTCTGGCGTTAATTCTGCAGGGGTGCTGAACTCAATCCAAACGGGACTCTTCAAGTTGTCATGATGGATGTCCAGTCTCAAGCGATCATCTTCTTTGGCTCCACATTGCCGTTTCAAGTTCTGTAACACAGAACTCCACAAATCGCTAATGAACCCCGCCGCTTTCTCGGGAGGTAATTCGGACTTGAAGTCTTTGAAGTGAACCGTATGAGTGTAGGCAGTGGTTCTAAATTTTCGAGAGGTAATTTTTTAACTCTCTCGAATCCGATAGTAATTTTCAGGAGGAACCAAGGTACTAGATTGTGTTTCTTGGTCTGGGGTTCTGGTGTTGGTAGTAGTGGTGGTGGTGGGTTTTGTTTTGGGTGGTTTTGAAGATGGTAAGGTTTAAGGTTCACTCATCTCGTCTTCGAAGTCACTGGCATGGACTTGAGCTAGTAGTTCATCTAATGGTGTTTCAGGTGGCACGGAAAATCGTCGTCGTGGCCTTTTTGTTTCTTGTTGTTCTGGTTTCTCATGGTTTGGGCGTGATCTTTTCATCTTGAACTTTACTTTGAAACTGATTCAGTTTCACCCAGGTACCTTTATATAGAGAGAGGTGAGTATATAAAGAGAGAGCTTCGTACTTTCAGAATCAGTCTTTGGTGATTGAACTTTAAAACTGTAAAGATGGAAGAGTCAAGAAGACGTATTCCAAGAGGTATGCATCCTTCTTGGTATTATTGGAATTATATAGCCCAAGGAAGAACAGTGAGAGATAAAAGTTAAGATACTTGTTATATCTGCAAAGAGAAAGGTCATTGGGCTACACAATGTCCACAACGGCAACACCAAAACAGAGATAAAAGTGAAGATACTTGTTATATCTGCCAAGAGAAAGGACATTGGGCTCCAAAATGTCCACAACGTCAACACCAAAAGAGAGACAAAACAAAAGATATCTGTTATTATTGTAAAGGACCAGGAGATTGGTCTTCGGTGTGCCCTCAGAAAGAAGAAGAAAATCTAGCAGAGGAGAGGGAGGAAGCCGAAGGATCTTCAAACCTAGAGGAAGAAGAAGAACATATCATCAAGAAAAGTAAGAAGAGAGTGAGAAGAATGGAAGACAGTGAGAATGAAGAAGAAGAAATGGAAGATATGATTCCTGTGACGATCAGGGTCCCTATGAAGAAGAAGAAATTCAAGAAAAACAAGAGAGATAGTGAGAATGAGGAAACTATGATTCCTGTGGCGCAATTCAAGAAGCACAAGAATTTCAGAAAGTGAACTTTGTTTGTTTTTTTTTTGGAATGTGGTGTTATATGTTATTGCTGAATTATTTTGTAAAAAAAAGGAGAGAATACACCAGACTGGGAAAAAAAGTAAGTGTTTTTGTGTTATTTTGTTTTAGAGTATGGACGCACGCACGCACGAACACTTATATTCAACATAATGGGATTTTTTAAGTTTTACTTGATTTGGCAATTTGATTTCTTTTCTAGAAATCTGGGGGGGCCTGAAAAGGACCGTTGTGGTGTTTGTTTTTGATTGAAAAAACAAACTTTTTGAAGTTTTTTTACATAATCAACTTCAATTGTCGTAGTCCTTTACCACGACCCAATCCAAATCCTGCTGCTACTGCTGCTGTTTTGCTTATGGTGGTAGTCACTGGTGGTGTTTGTGGTGGTGGCATCTCACTAGAACTGGTAGGCTTGGAAGAATGTTTAGCCCGTGATGGTCTTTTTCGCTTTGGCTGAGTTAAAGAATACTTATAGGCATTGGTCATCCATTTTAACTTCATATAATATCTCTTCTAAAAGACTCACCGATTTTTCTTCAGGA
This sequence comes from Margaritifera margaritifera, assembly GCA_029931535.1. Lineage (NCBI taxonomy): Eukaryota > Metazoa > Mollusca > Bivalvia > Unionida > Margaritiferidae > Margaritifera > Margaritifera margaritifera. Next base: position 663,127 of record JAQPZY010001237.1, read on the forward strand.
CTGATGCCTTCCTTTACTGTTTCCTTCGTCTCCTCCACTTCTAACTGCTGTCTGATTTCTTCCTCACTTTTTCTTCTTCTCTCTTCTTCTTTCTGCTGATGAAGAAGAAGAAACATTTCTTCATCGTCTCTTTGTTTCTTTAAAAAATTTTCCGTCTCTTCCTGTTGCTTCTTTTTAAATTCATCCAACAATTCATCCACTGCTGAAGCAACAACAGTAGTAGTAGTATTCTCAGACGACTGAAACTCTTGATTTAGAAAATCTAAATCAAAGTCTTCCGGCCGGAAGTTCAGCAAAGCAGCAGCAGCAGCAGCAGAATTAATCATTGAAGGCTCACTCCAATACATATTACTTGTCTTTCCGGTCTCCATGAAGGTTGTCGAAAAAAGTAATAAACCCTACGAACGCTACGATACCTTTATACCCAAAATGACGTCATACCCCTACTCTCTTCCCATTGGAAGAAAAGACGACCTACTTGTAACTCGCTATTGGATTGGTAGTTGATTTCGATGCATTTCAATCCGATCGTAAGGTATATATACCACCGCTTGTCTCATAAAGCTTCACCGGTTTTTTTCTCCAAGACTACTCCTAAAGAAAAAAAAAATGTGGACCAGTGTGGAATCCTCCAACATCGTCTCAGGAATGCTGTTTAATCCAGCATTCCCTATGTATATGAAAACCTCATGGGCTATCACAAAAATTACAGAGACTGCTACATGGAATCGTCAGATTTATGTGGAGAGACAAGGCTGTCTAAAGAGGGTTTTGATGTACGGACCGGATGTCAGAAGAAGTTTAAGAAAAAGAAAACCCTCTAGGAGATGCCCATGTTAAACAACAACAACAACAAAAAAAAAAACAACGGCCCTTTTCAGGGCCACCTATTACTCAAGAAAAGATTAATTTTTCCAATGATTGCCCTATATATATATATATATATATATATATATATATATATATATATATATATATATATATATATATATATGTTTTATATGTTTGTATGTTTTTTTTGTTTGTGATAGTATACCCAACAAAAACAAAAAAACCCTTTTACCTCTTATATGTTTGTGGTGTGTGTAAGTTTGTGTTTGATATAAAAAAAAAGGATAGTGTGGTGTGTTTTTTTTTGTATGTATGTTTTTTGGGGGGGAAAAAAAGGGGGATGTTTTCCATCACGTCCGCGCTTCTAGCATATAAAGAGGTGCCTTCCACAGTGACGCCATTCACACTTTCACTCTACAAGAATGAACTCTGTTGAATTGTTACAAGAAGCTTGGGATAGAATGGTGGATGTCGAGTACTTGATGGAAAGGTTGGAGTATTGGTGGAGATATCCTGCCACCAAACCATACGTCACCAGCCAACTAGCGGCTCTCAAATCAGCAAGAAGGTTGGTGACTGATGTCTTGGTGGAGGAAAGACAAAAAATTTCCTCAACCCCTTGCCGTGTGGGGTTCATCAAGAAGAGCCTGGATTTACTGGATGAGGTGGAGTACTTCCTGAACCGAGTTCAGTAAGATTGTTATATTTATCCACCCGCCAGTAACGTCAGGCGCGAAGAGGTGAACCTTCACATGGTGAAGGTATTGTTAAAGAAAGTTTTAGAAAAGGAAGTGGCTCACATTAAGATCTTGTGGGCTCTTGAACGCTCCAAGAAAGAACAGACTAGGAAAGAAAAGGAATTCGAACGCCTGAATTTAAATTGGATGAAAATCCAAGATAAATTCAGGCGGATGAAACATCCTGACTGGCTACCTGATTCACCAACACTTCCAACCAAGAAAAAAAGATCTCACACCACCTTCCTAAGCTTCTTTACCCAATGTTGGAGGAAATAATAATCTTCCTCCAATGGTCCTTTTTAGGACCACCCATTTTTCAAGAAAGATTAATTATTCCCACACCCCGCTATGATAAATTCCCGTACGTACCCAGAGAGGCCCCGCCACGTTAAACTCCCGTACGTAGCCAGAGTGCCCCCATGTTAAACTCCCGTACGTAGCCAGAGTGCCCCCATGTTAAACTCCCGTACGTAGCCAGAGTGCCCCCGCCATGTTAAACTCCCGTACGTAGCCCAAGTGCCCCCGCCATGTTAAACTCCCGTACGTAGCTCAAGTGCCCCCAAAAAGTTTTTGTAGCTCAATACCCACCATATACTACTTATCTCTATTTAGCTACTGTTCTGGACCGTATGTTAAAGTCATGCGTGCACAACTCTTCGGGTATTGCATACACACAGGCAACGTTTACCTCTCAACAGACATAATAACACAAATGGTTTTTATAAGGGCTCCAATCTTATCGACCTAAAGCCACGGTAACTGCACAAAGTTATGCAATATATCCCTACCTGTGTCCACATTAAAGGAATAACATCAGTATTTCAAGGAAATCGGTAGATATAGTACAAAATTCGAGATATCTCTCATTTTGTTTTCTCTCTATAAATCATTCCTCCAGATCGCAAAATTTTCAAATAATAGAGACAGTTAGATAAGAAAATTAAGCAATAGACGCAGAGATTCGAAAGAAACGATAAGTTTAATAATGCAAATTTTGGAAAAGAGTAAATCCGCACTTTGGCATTATCTGTCTGCATATCTGCAGCGAAGACAGACAAAAAGTACGTTACATGCACGTGGTTAGCCTGTATGGAACACGCTCTCTCTACTATAAAATATTCTGAAATGCACATCGGCTCCAAAGTCAGTCATACTACATTGGCTCCAAAGCCATTCATACTACATCGGCTCCAAAGCTAGTGATACTACATCGGCTTCAAAGTCAGTCATACTACATTTCAACGGGGTTACAAGTAGTACAGTGGTTACCACGCGCAATATAAACGTTTTATATCGCCGGTTCAATTAACCATGCTGGCACATGCAACGCTTGGCAGTCATGAACTAATGTCCGCTAGTATTTGTCTGACATTTATGAATTCTTCAGCATCCAAGACCAAACCGATATTCCCAAATCTCAAAGACAAATTCACTCAAACTAATAGTAAGACGTTCTGTGGTCTTCTATGCCTCAAAAAGATGATAAATTTTCTCTGAGTAAGTTGCCAGATAGACCATAATAGCCATTAAACTTAACAAAGGTACGTGCATCTTCTAATAACAGGATGGGGCACATGCTACTCCGAAAGAGTTTCACTGTCAGCTTCGGTAGGTCTGCAGCGTGATCACGGATAATGGAGATATAATAATAATGTTTCTTCCAAATGCAGACGAAATGTGTTGCAGTGGCATCGACTTGGATGGTTAAAGTTGACTGGTTTGGTTTTGTGGGGTTTGACACCATTGTAAACACATGATAGGTAATACATGGCAGCCAGTATATTTGGTGGAGGAAGAGTCCGGGAAGAACCACCGACCCACGGGAGGCTACTGGCAAGCTTTCTCACATACCCACGTTGGTCGAGCCAAGACTCGAACTCACGCGGACAGAGGTGAGATGTGTGAGTGATCTGTAAAGGCGAGCGTCTTAGACCACTCGGCCACCCGGGGTCCCCGTTAAAGTGGAAGAGCGCCCGTCTGGTACAAGAGAAGTGCCGGGTTGAGCCCAAGGTTGACGGCCAAATTTTCCTGTGGCGATTGCTTATGATTGCATATGAGCTGTTATAACATGAAATTAATATCTTATGTATTCAATGTGACATCAAAATTCTAAGCAATAGGAGAATAATCAAGGGCTCGAGTTTTCATTATTGTCCTTAACTTCTTTTGAGTAGTATAGTTTCTATCCTCTAAAATGTGAAATTCCGAGTTAAATCATGAGTGGCGATGTCACGCCGAGGAAATGGAAGCTAAGTGCCTTTCCCAAGAACACATTGAGGCAGCCGACCAGTGCTGGCCATGGCATGTATCGAACGCGCGACCCTTTGATTAAGAGTCCGCGGCTCTCTTTAAAATATGATGAGGATAAGTCCAAAAACCCGAATCATCTTATACCTCTAATGCATGATTTACCTCAATATCAGTCACTCTAGATTGTCTCAGCTGTTATCGACCTGCTTTTATCAATGAGTTTCTTATGCCAGTATCAATAAATTCCGACTAGAAATGAGCCGCCGAATCTCAGTAAAGACTACATCTGCTTTAGTAAAACCTTGCAGATAATCGATTTTAGATTAGTAACAATTATATTTCGCTTTGAAGGTCGGTCTTTATTTGTTCAAGAATTTTTATTTTTGTTTTCTTTTTTCTTTTGGGGGAAGGGGGTGCGTCGAGGGAGAAAATACACCGTGCTTATTTACGCATTCTGTTATGAATTATGTCCTGTACTTATTCTGATGTCTTATGGGTAAACTTGGTCAAATGGCCACCAATTACTCCTACCCTGGGCAGTGTGACGCCATAGTCAATAAAAAGAAAACAGGAGAGATAAAAATCTGATACTGGTATTCGACGGGGTTTTCATTTGCGGAATCACAATGCCGACAAGCACACCCTACTTTTCCCGACCTTGACAAATTCAGGGTCAAGGTCATCCATCTCCATGACTTCAAGGACATGTGGGTTTACGAGGGAAAGATAATTGTTATAATAGGTTTAGGGAACTACGGCGGAGACACGGCAGTAGAACACAGCTGCAAGTAAATTTGCGTTGATACAGATAACAGAACCAGAAGCCAATACATTTCTGAAAGTTATCACGCATGTAGAGAATAATTTTTTTAATTTCATCGTATTGCGACCTCCCCCCCCCCCACCAAAAAAAAGAATTTAAAATTTAAAAAAATATAAAATAAAAATAAAATTAACAATTGTTGATTACAAATGCTGATTTATCCATGAACCTAAAAGCAACTGAAAAGTCCTGAGTCACGAAGCACACATTTTAATCAAGTTGATAGACCCAGTCTCTATTAGTAATCACACAATTTTATGATTCTGAATATATGTCCTATATTCATCTATCGTGTTAAATACTGCTTCATTAGGACCAGTTTCTTTACTAATCGAAACTGTTCTCGAAAACTGGTGCTTTATGAGCGAATTAGACTTCCAAGTGAACAGAAAGGAAACCACAGTTGCTTATTCTTATCTCAAGCAAATTTAGGATGCGTTTCTACGTTTATATTTAGGAATCATAGTTTTCTAATAGATGATATTAATGAAAATGAAATTCAGTATTGAATTGTTCAGAAGGTATTTATTGAAGTATTGAATTTATGTTGATATACTGAATTCCTGTTTCAGGCGTATCTAAGAACGCGCAGAGGATCATAGATACAGTATCGTGTCGGTTGTAAAGGTTTTCCGTAGAACATGTTTATGATCAAGAAATGTAACTTTATCGTGACCTGGTACAATTTGTGACTGCTTTTTGCCTGGTACAACGTGTGACTGTTTTTGCCTGGTACAATGTTTGACTGCTTTTGCCTCAGATAGCTAAGGGACTGAATAAATTTTTTACCATAACTGTACTTTTTGCGTACAGCGAACAACCTACGGTCAAAAACGACCTTCACAATAGGATCATATATGGGTCCATCCAAGTTAAAAGTAATGTCCGGAAAATCATGGAAACCGGTGCAAGATTCGAGGACAGAAAGTTCGAGGACAGTATAGATATTATCTTGCTGGCCAAAAGGAGTGTCTTCAGCTGTCCATTTCTTGACAAGTCTGTGACGGAAGTCAAGAACAAGCGAGTGTTTCCAAATGACCTTGAGTAGATTACCTTTGCGGTGATTGCGTGCTGTCAGCCGATTAGCGCCATGATGCCTATAGCTCAGCTGTGGTGTCGTCTTGCAACCAGCGTCTGTTTGGTAAACTTGTACGATGCTTTTGTTTCACTTTTTCAGAGTACATTCATAAAGTATTCCCAGCATGTATTTAGTGCCTAATATAAGATATAACATAAGACAGATTTTAGGAAAATATTATTCAGAAATATAACATGCATATAACATGTCAAGACTGATAGCTTGCTGTTGCGCTTAGACATCGATTAGTCCAAGGAACACATCAGCTTGTTGAAACTGACAAAATTGATACCTGCATGAAAAGACACGGAAGATTTACGCATCCTACGTATGTGATGAGAACTTCATCCGAAATTTAATACTATTTCTGCCAAGAGCTAAGAGAAATTTGGTGTCAGATGTTTCCCTTGTTTGTCTTGCATGAGAAGATCAGCTTCTTTTCCAAAAGAATTAGCATTTAATGTCTTAAAGATCTATTCGCCGATTGAGATTCTCTGATTGTGACCGGCGATTTACTGCGAATAAGCAATGTATTACGCAATCAAAATATAGAGACGATGGCAGATAACCTAGATCAATTCGCTAAGTGTAGTCCCTATATGGTCTGTTTTAAGCAATAACTGTAAACGAATGAGAGTCTAAAATTTAAGGACTCGTTTTAATGTTACGTTTCTTGATGCTAAATTATTTAATTGAGAAGGATGAGATTTTGAGTGTTTAGTACTATCATTTCGGCTCATCTAAATCTGCAGAAATGCGTGTTCAAATTGTCCATTTACATATCGGCAACATTTTGAAACAAACAATAGCGTCTAGAAGCCGTGGGAACAACTATCAGTCGCTTGGTAGTGTTGTGATAATATGGTGATGAATATCACAATTGAATGTAACATTTTATAATTAATGAAGTCTATATGACTGGTAGATTTCTGTAAAGAAAATTTAAATTACAGTGAATTTCCGTTGCACAATTACATGTTGCACTTCAATATGGCATATGAATGGAGCTAACACTTCTAATGTAGAAAGGGTCTATTGAAGGGTACAATAAAGATTTAAGAAGGCAAGGTAGCATGAGCTATTGTATTATGGTCCTAACATATTAGAAGTTGTAACATGTCGATAATCTTCAAATAGTTTCAAGGATGTATTTCCTATTAAAGTGGTAATTGGTAGTTATCTCAGCATTTTAATGAAATGTCATAAAGTTGACATTGATCGTGAGAAACAAGACCTAAATGGAAGAACTTTCTACCAAAACTCGTTGTTTCAGATATTTGTTGCGCGTACTGCGGATAATTTCAAATACTCTGTGTGAGCTGACGCTGATGATGAAAAAGACAATGATATCGATTTTATTCGCTGTTGGCGTATTTAAAGAGTGTTTCGCATACATCAACGCTAAACATTAAAATACAGGTCAAGTAAAAGGTGACTGATTTGTATCAGAGATTCTATTAAGAATCTGGTATTGTCTTTTTGCAGTCTACCGAAATGACATCTAGAATATGTCGTGTTTTGTGAATGATCATTGCAGGAGAAGACAACTCTTGCTTCCAGAAAGGTCTTGTGGCGCGAAATCAGGTGGAATCAGAAGCTGAGGGTCAGACGTTACGTGAAGCTCCAGCAACATAGAAAAAGGGTTTGACTGTACCTTGTTCATGGACGAGCGTGCGGAGTTAGTAGGATGCAAACCTAAATTTAGTAAGTAACGATTATTAGGATACAAATTAATCTTATCTCGTTTGAAACTTATCTCTCCTCTAATCGTACTTCATTTCTAACTTTATCCTTCTCTAAGATCAATAATTTTGAAGTGGAAACATGGTAAAATAAAGACGATACAATAAATTTAAACTCAATATTGGCTAAAACACCTTTATAAGATAATTAGGAAAAGAAAAACCTCGAAAACGAATTTGAACCATCATTAAGTGGGCATGAACACTTCAATGGGATGCCTAACTGGTTGTGGCAAGTAGAATATATAGCATAGTGTATGCATGGATTTTGTGTAGCAGTCCAGCGACTATTTCGTGTAAAGAAGATAATGTATATGCACTGATTTTTCGATCCTTCCATAATTAGTGTCTCGTCATTTGCAATGCGAGGCAGCAGAAGTAGTAATATAACTTTGGCGTATAACAGAATTTCAGGTTCATTGAATATCTAATTCATTTATATTTATTGATTTTCCCATCGTGAACATCACTCAAAATATTTTGTATTCTATCTAGTAGCCACGATGATCTATGAATCCCAAGTTGGGAAAAAGCTCGCGCCTTTGGACTCTGCACGCCCGACCAATAGCGTTTGGTGGGGTCCGAGGCCTGGAAGGCAATCCTGACCCATTTAAACCGTACTAACAACCCATCAAAAGACGTCATCTGCAGCCTTTCCCTGCACTTGCTAAATAAAGGTAATCATACATACACGAATTACAGTAATTTTCATATTGATATAATGATGTATATTTCTTCCAATATTCGGCGCAACTCGCTTCGGATTTTTCTTGAATTTGATGCTAGTCATTTAAATTTCGCCAAATGTTCGTCAAACGGTAACAGATGCATATACTGATGGACCACTGACCCAATGCTACTGCTAGAAAGGTCTAACGTATTATATAATCACATGCACAATGAAAGCTTGTCGGTGCATTCTGGTTCGATGTGCTGACACCTAGATGAATGTCACTGTACATGTATATAGAGAGACAAATTCAGAATTTCATAGCGTCAACATTTTTGAATTGATTGAAAGTTCCATGCTAATGAGTAGGCGGATCTATTTCTATTCTAGCCATAGGTCAATATATAAATTCTGATGAGTTCTGGAGAGCACAGCGGTAATGCTCTAGCTTTGCACCTCTGTGCTCTCAAGTTCAGTCCCAAGATTTAGCACCTGCAAAGCTCCACTGCTGCCCATCTGAGGTTGCTGTTTTTTCTCCTTGTTTTTTCAGTCACCGCTAGCAAAAACACCACATTACAACAACATTAGAATCAATCAATGAAACGTGGTTGGGGGAGTGGGGATAAAGGGAGAGGTTGCAGGGATACTATTATTTGGGGGAGTGGGGGTAAAGGGAGATGTTGCAGGGATACTATTATTTGGGAATACTTACTCGACATACTCAAAAATGTCGGATGCACAAACCTGTACTTAACGGACACCCAAAAAAATGACTTATTCCGTCCGATATGAACAAGTGTTTGCTAATTCAAGACTAATGGTACAAGTAATAAACAACAGTACTATCAAAAACTGTATGGACACTTGCCGGTCTACATCATGTATCCGTTATCACCGGTTTTACTGCAGCTTATATAATAGTGTTGGGGGTAATCACTTTTAATGGAATGTGACAGACCGCTCCCCAATAGACGACACATAAGAATGTTTACACTTCAGCGACATGGCAAGATAAAACAGCGATATCGCTTAATCATTTACAGCTATCACTGACCGATATTGTACATCACCTAATCATTTACTTCTATCACTGACGAATACTGTACGTCACCTAATAATTTACAGCTATCACTGTACGATACTGTTCATCATTTAAAGCTATCACTGACCGATATTATACATCATTTAATCATTTACAGCTATCACTGTACGATACTGTTCATCATTTAATCATTTACAG